>ML379490.1:40974-134997 GCA_005239525.1 Nicotiana knightiana
GGGGGGGGGGGGGGGGGGGGAATGTGCATAGCCTTGGACATGCATACAGGCATTGAAAATGCAGCGGCAACATTGTATCCACAAGTACCTCACTGTGCCTGATTATATGGCATCTATGGAATAATGTAAAAAAAAATTACAAGAAGAGCCATTTGCAGCTCAAAGACATATTATTTGCTATGGACAAAGAATAAACGGTTGAGAATTTTGATTACCACATAGCAGAGGTAGAGAGAATTGATAAGATGGTCAAAGATTACTTAATCAACATTGGGTATGAAAGACGGTCCAAAGCACATTCCATTATTAATAGAACATTGACAATGACTTCAAACATTGTTGAGTCAATCAATACAGCGCTCAAAGCTGCTGGGGAACTCCTAGTACTGCATTTGCTGGAGTACATAAGGCAATTGATCGTATGACGGAACGTTACAAACCAAAAGAATGCAACAGAGTCATTTACTGATCTTGGGAAAAAATATGATACATTGCTGATGGACAATCTCGAATTGTCACATCGGATGAAGGTAATGTGCATATAATATGTAATCATGCCGAATTCACGGATCTGTTATATCTTGAATCCTTTATGTGATTTTGTTAAACTAGTGTCCACTTGCACGGCACATGGAGACTGTCACAACCCAAATTTCCCTCTGTTGGGTATCGTGATGGCACATAGTCTTAGGGACTAGGTAAGCCTAACATTTCCACTGAACAACAACAATGATAAAGGAATTATAACAGTCTCGATATAGACATCTTGATAGAGTTTACAATTTTCCAAAACCTGGTAAAGACAAGTCATAAGCTCTACAAAATCTTTCTATCAAATCTAAATACAACTGTCTAGGAATAAGTAAGTACAGTTGAATAGAAATAAAACAGGAAGATGACTCTGAAGCCTGCGAATGCAGCAGCAGGTTACCTTGAGTCTCCTCAGTAATGATCTGCGCAACTACTAACAATAATAACTTGGATCTGAACACAAAAATATGCAGAAGTGTAGTATGGGCACACCACAGCGGTGCTCAGTAAGTATCAAGACTAACCTCTGTGAAGTAGTGACAAGGACTAGTCAAGACACCACCGGTCTAATAAATAGAAAGTCATACATGTATAAATGACCGAAATATAATATCTCTCTAAAGATTTTTCAATATAATTAATGATACGATCGACTAATACGGAAGAAAATTCAATAATTACGATCAGCGGACAACATAATAGAATTACGCAAAGAGAATGGAAAAAATGCAATCCAAATAGCGGGAATCACAACCCAATAAAAGCACTAGAAACTCAAAACTGCATCAATTTATTCACGTCAGGACTAAGCCAATAAACTCAATAAAACTGGTCAAACCTTCGAGTGAAAACCTTTAAATTGTGAGTTTATTTTGAAAGCTTTAAAGATATAATCATTTCGGAATAGAGAAATTTCTTCTTTGAAACATACTTTCTCTGAATGTATATTTACATATTTTTATAAAGAGAAATTGCTACATCCCGCATTTTCGTATGTTAAAGTTTCGTCGTAAGTTAATCGATGCAAGTTCGGGGATGGGATTATTTTGGAAATTATAAGGATTGTGCTATTTAAAACAAGTTATAAGTAAATTCGTGAAGGTGAGAGAGGAACAAGTCAAAGAAAATGAATTTTCATTCAAGTGGCCAATTTGGGATAAAATACGGGTCGAGAGATAATAACCTATAATTATGAACTAGTACCATGCAAGGTACCATATGACCACGGNATTTCGAAATAGAAGTCCTTCAGACATAACTTTTCCTAGAGATAATTGCTTTTAAGCTATACTTTTCAATATGTGTGTGTGTGTGTGTGTGTGTGTGTATATATATATATAAAACCACCGGAACTCAGTCCGCAACTCAGAATTTGTCATGCAATGCAGTACAGAGGGAAAGCTCCCGGAATCTCGTCCGTAGTCCCAATTTAAATATGTGATATAGTACAGGGGGAAGCTCCCGGATCTCTGTCCGTAGTCCCAATTTAAATATGCAATGCAGTACAGAGGGAAAGCTCCCGGAATCTCGTCCGTAGTCCCAATTTAAATATGTGATATAGTACAGGGGGAAGCTCCCGGATCTCTGTCCGTAGTCCCAATTTAAATATGCAATGCAACCACTGAGGAAAACAACCAGAATGCGACAGAAAACAACATATATTGCCACAACCGGCACAAAAGCAAACAAGACCGAATGCAACGTGTGATGAGAAAATCAATACAAAGACTTAAATCACAAGAATGGTAAAAACACATTCATAAGAAGTAGCCACTGAAAGGAATGTCAAGCACAAAGAGAAAACAACATAACGAGGGGAAAACAAGACAAATATAGAAACGAATCTATATATTCAAGTTCACAACCAAGAAACCAAATCATCCCGGCAAGGGAATCAGCTATAACCAATCTCACTTAGACAACTAGCTTCACCGAATAAACTCAGTTTAAACAAATGCTCAGTAAATAGGCAGCATCAAAGAATACCATCAACATGGGCAGTCATCAATTAAACCTAAGTAGTACTTAAGAGGAAAATCATTTAAATCACAATGTACGACTCACGGGCATGCTTGACCAACGTATAGATATTCCAATTACTTGTTAGACATTTATAGGGCGAGATTATACTAGTTTTAGTCACATAGGCAGCGTATGAAGAAAGATATAGTATAACGGTAGGAAAAACAAAGTCTTCATTTAAGTCAATTAAGATCATATAAGAAACAAGGAATGCTAGGCAAGTACTTCTAATTTGAGCAGGAAGAGATGAAAATAGGAATCAGGAATTCAGATATAACAAGTGAAATTCATATACGGGGAACATAAGGACCTAAAATCCCTAAAGGGAAATCTATTTGCAAATAAGTCCGAGTATGCAATTGTCACCTTGCGTACACAGACTACAATCAACATAGAGGACACAATCCTAAGGGGTAGTTCCCCCACGCAAGGTTAGGCAAGATACTTACCTCAAAGACGACAACCCGATACTCAAAAATAGACTTCTCGGGCGGAAAGGCCTCCGGACGAATCAGAATCAACTAAAACAACTTCAAAATACATATAAAACGTATAAGGAAGATTCCGAATAATAAAGTTTCAATCTTTGCAAATTTATAAAAATCGACCCAAAAGTCGACCCCGGGGCCCGCACCTCGGAACCCGATAAATTTTACAAATTCCGATTACCCATTCCGATACGAGTTCACCCATACTAAATTTATCCAATTCCGATAATATTTGATCATTTAAATCATGAATTTTCATTTTTGAAGTTTTCTTTCAAAACCCACAACCCCCTCAACCCAAATCACAAATTAAATGATAAAAACAAGAACTAATTCATGAATTATATTTAATTCTAGTGTAAGAACACATACCCATTCGATTTGTGTGAAAAACCCTTCAAAAATCGCCAAGAACCGAGCTCTAGAAGTCAAAATGTGTTAAAAAATGGTGAAAGCCCAATTTTTGGAATATAATATGTCTGCCCAGTTATTTGTGCATTGCGATCGCGGACACAGAGATGCAATCGCATTGGAGAAAAATCTACTGCCAAGGGTCTGCACAGTGCGTTCACGAGGTCCATTGTGCGATCGCAGAGTAGGAAATTTCTGTTGCCAAACGATGCACTATGCGATCGCGAACCATAGGTTGCGATCTCATTGAAGGAACAATTGGGCTGGTCAATTTTACACTATGCGATTGCGGATGAGTCTATGCGATCGCATAGAAGAGAACACCAGATAGCATATTAGCAGAGTAAAATGAGAGGAAATGGACCCGAACCCTATCCAAAACACACCCGAGCCCTCGGGGCTCAAAACCAAATATACCACAACGTCAAAAATATCCTACAGACTTATTCAAGTAATCAAATCACCAAAATAACATCATAAACATCAGATTAAACCTCAAAATCAATGAAATTTCTCAAAACTTCTTTAAACATCAATTTTTGCATTTAAGGTCCGAATCACGTCAAACTAAGTCTGTTTCTTACCAAATTTCACAAATAGCACATATAATTCATATCGAACCTGTACCGGGCTCCAGAACCATGATACCGGCCCGATATCACAGGTTTTACCTCAAATTTCATTTTCAAAAACCTTTATATTTTTCAGAAAACAATTTTTTTTTAAATTCATTTCTCGGACTTGGGACTTCGGACTTCGATTTCGGGCATACGCCCAAGTCCCATATTTTCCTACAGACCCTCCGGGATCGTCAAATCTCGGGTCCGGATCCGATTACCAAAATCTTTGACCGAAGTCAACTTTATTCAAATTTCTAATACAAAATTATCATTTTTATCAGTTTTTTCACATCAAGGCTTCTCGGCTACACGCCCAGGCTGCGTACGCAAATCGAGGTGAGATAGAAGGAGCTTTTCACGACCTCGGAACACAGAATTTGCTAGAAAATATGGGATGACCTTTTGGGTCATCACAGAGACTTTGATTAAAGTTAACGTTTTCTTATATTCATTGTTTGCACAAAAGCAATATTATAGTGTTTAAGTAATGGAGGGTCTTATCTCTGTTACCCGAGGCTTCACGTTTTCTGTTACTTTTCAAAGCTTGTTGGTCTACCTCTATTCTCTGTTTCTTCTGAGGCATGCAAGAAATTAGTCATTATGTAAGCAATTTTTTCAATTTTAGACGACTACCAACATGTATATAAGGCTTTCAATTTAATGTAGCATCTATGCTTACCCCACTACTGAAATATTGGTTGGTTTGACATGATATTGAGCTATTTTGAATCTTATAGGCTATTTAGTATATGTGTTTTGAGGGCATCTGTTTTATCACCACTAATGATAGTTGATAAATTTTGTAGGTGACCCCTTCGACGAGTTACTTATAATTAGTACTTGACAAGGGTAAGCAGAGAATGGTGTTCCTAAAAGATCGAACTTGTTGCTTGTCACGACCCAAAATCCTAATTTGTCGTGATGATGCCTAATGTGGTACTAGGCAAGCTGACATTTCTAAATATTTTCCAACAGTTAAAAAAATGAGTCAAAGTAGTTTTAAATGATAAAAATTCTCATAAACGGGGTAAAACCCAAAACACAAATGCGGAAAACTCCCAAATCGGGGTGTCACTGAGCTCATGAGCATCTGTACATCACTAGTCTAGAAAAGTAATGTCTATGAAATTCTGGATCTAAATACAATAAAAGAAAAGATAAGAAAGGATAAACAAGGACTGCGAACACGGGCAACTACCTCGAGTCTCTAACGATCAGTTACGCGAAATATCAATACCCACCGTGCCCAGAAACACCTGGATCTGCACACGAAGTGCAGGGTGTAGCGTGAGTACAACCAATTCAGTAAGTAACAAGACTAAATAGAGAACTGAAGATAGTGACGAGCTACACAATTATAGTTCAATTTCAGTAATCTCAACAAAATAAAGAGACTGCTTTCAAATCCGGCAGTTTAAGTCAAATTAGTTTATTCATATCAAATTCAAGTAAAACCAGATGTAATATCTCTCAGAAATTCCAAAGTAGTGATGTATGGCAGTTAAGTGCATCAAGCGCTATATCGTTGCAGCATGCAGCCTGATCCCAACAATATATATACAGTCATAAGGCTCGTTACAGCGCACAACCCGATCCACACATACACATCCCTAAGGATCGTTGCGACATGCAACCCGATTCACATATATACAGCCTTGAGGCTCGTTACGACGCGTAACCCGATCCACATATGTACAACACTGAGGCTCGTTGTGGCGTGAAACCCGATCCACATATATACATATCACTCACAGATCGACACTCAGGCCCTAACTCAATCACTAACCTCTCCAATCTCTCGAGCTCTCAAAAGTAATGAAAATAAGCCCAAACAACAATAATATGATGTACCACAAGGAATAATAGAGACTGAGATACGATATGCAAGTAGAATTTGAGACTGAGTGCAAACAACAAATAACAGGTAATTCAACATGTACACAGCCTCTGTGGGTCCCAACAGTGCCAACACATAGCCTAAACGTGATCTCTAACATGATTTGCAATTAAATTTCTATAACACATAGAGAGTATGTAGCTAGCAACAAGTTATTCAACTTCACAGTTTCCATGGAATGGACCAAGTCCCAATTCCTGCGGTGCACGCCCACACGCCCGTCACCTAAAATGTGCGTCACCTCCAAACCAATCACATAACACAAAATTTGGGTTTTCATACCCTTAGAACCAGATTTAGAAGTGTTACTTATCTCAACGAGCAAAGTCCCTACTCCAGTGCACCTTTGCCTCGCAAATCAGCCTCCGAACGTCTCGAATCTAGCCACAAACAATACAATACAATCAACACAGGCTAAGGAATCAATTCCATAAGAAAAATACAAAGTGTTAATCAAAAATCCAAAATCGGATCAAAACCGGCACCCGAGCCCATTTCTCGGAATCCAACAAAATCACAAAACCTGAAATCCCATTCAACCACGAGTCCAACTATACCAAATTTACTTAAAATCCGATATCAAAATCCCATTCAAAACCTCAAAAATCTAGCTTAAGAACTTTTCTTCATTTTCCCCAATTTTTCACCCCAAATCACAAATTAAATGATGGAATCAAAGGCATAATCATGGAAATTAACTAAAACTAGATAGGAATCACGTAACCCAAACACCCACACAAGAATATCTCCAAAAATCGCCTTCTACCGAGCTCCCAATACAATTTTGTGATATGAACCCAAAACCCTCATTTTTGAAACTTATATTTTGCCCAGATATGCCTTCATCACGATCGCGGAACATACCTCGCGATCGTGAAGCACAACTATGCTGCCTCAAAAATTGACCTTACGCGAACGTGGAATCCTCCACGCGAACGCGATTTACTGACCTTCTGACTTACGCGATCTCGAACGACCTCACGCGTTCGCGATGAACAAAATGCATGGTCTCAGCTCCTACTTCACTCCCTCTTCACGAATGTGGCCTAGCCCACGCGTTCGCGATAGACTGCTTCTCAAAGCTACGGGATCGCATCCCTCTACTCGCGAACGCGTAGAGAAAATTCCATCAGTGATCCATTTAGCCTAAGCGATCGTGAACCTTCCCACGTGATCGCGTATAAGGAAACCAGATCTGTAACACCAGCAAAAAAACAAACTTCAGCAAAGCTCCAAGTCAAATTTCCAATCCGTTAACCACCCGAAATCCAACCGAGATCCCTGGGACCTCAACCAAACATACATTCAAGTCCCAAAACATCATACAAACTTAGTCGAGCCCTCTAATCACCTCAAACAACATCAAAAATCCGAATCGCACATAGATTCAAGCTTAATGAATCTAGGAATCTAACTTTTACACCGATGCCGAAACCTATCAAATCACGTCCGATTGAACCCATATTTTGAACACAAGTGACAAATGACACCACAGACCTACTCCAACTTCCGGAATCAGAATCTGACCCCGATATCAAAAAATCAATTCCTTGTCAAACTTCCCAAAAATTCAACTTTCACCATTTCAAGCCTAATTCCACTACGAACCTCCAAATCACAATTCGCACACGCTCCTAAGTCCAAAATTATCCAATGGAGCTAACAGAACCATCAAAACTCTATTCCAAAGTCGTTTACACATAAGTCAACATCCAGTCAACTTTTCCAACTTAAGTTTTCAACTATGAGACTAAGTGTCTCAATTCACTCCGAAATCCTTCGGACCTGAACCAACTAACACGGTAAGTCATAAAATAATAGTAAAGCACAAAATGAGCAGTAAATTGGTGAACGAGGCTACAACTCTCAAAACAACCGGTCGGGTCGTTACATTCTCCCCGTCTTAAACAAACGTTCATCCTCAAACTGGTCTAGAAACATACCTAGAGTCTCAAATAGGTGTGGATATCTGGTACGCATCTCCCGATCAGTCTCCCAAGTAGCCTCCTCAACTAGCTGAACTCTCCACTGCACCTTCACTGAAGCTATATCCTTTGATCTTAATTTTCGAACCTGCCGATCCAAAATGGCCACTGACTCCACATCATAAGTCAAATCACCATCCAACTGAATTGTGCTGAAATCCAAAACAAGAGACGGATCGCCGACATACTTTCGGAGCATAAAAACATGAAATACTGGATGCACACTCGGCAAAGTAGGTGGTTAGGCAAGCTTGTAAGCCACCGCCCCGATCCTCTGAAGTACCTCAACGGCCCATGTACTGAGGGCTCAACTTGCCCTTCATCCCGAACCTCATAACACCCTTCATGGGTGAAACCTTCAGCAGGACCTTCTCCCCAACCATGTAAGCAACATCACGAACCTTCCTGTCGGCGTAGCTCTTCTGTCTAGACTGTGCCGTGCGAAACCGCTCTTGAATAAATTTAACCTTGTCTAATGCATCCTAAACCAAGTCAGTACCCAATAGTCTAGCCTCACCCGGTTCAAACCAACCCACCGGAGATCTACATCGTCTCCCATACAAAGACTCATACGTGGCCATCTAAATGCTCGACCGGTAGCTGTTGTTGTAAGCAACTCCACGAGTGACAGAAACTGATCCCAAGAACCCCCAAAATCGATGACACAAGCGCGTAACATGTCCTCCAATATTTGAAGAGTGCGCTCCGATTGTCCGTCCTTATAAGGGTGAAATATTATGCTCAACTCAACCTGGGTGCCTAACTCTCGTTGTACTACTCTCCAGAATTGTGATGTAAAATGCGTGCCTCGACTTGAAATGATGGACAATAGTACACCATGAAGCCGGACAATCTCTTGGATGTAAATCTCAGCCAACAACTCTAAAGAATAGGTAGTACCAACTGGAATGAAGTGCGGGAACTTGGTCAGCCGATCCACAATCAGTCAAATAGCATCGAACTTCCTCGAAGTTTGTGGGAGCCCAACTACGAAATCCATGGTGATCCGCTCTCACTTCCACTCTGGAATCTTTAACCTCTGAAATAATCCACCCGGTCTGTGATGCTCATGCTACACCTGCTGACAGTTAAAGTACCGAGCTACAAACCCCACTATATCCTTCTTCATTCTCCTCCACCAATAGTGTTTCCTCAAGTCCTGATACATCTTCGCAACTCCTGGATGAATAGAATACCTCGAACTGTGGGCCTCCACAAGAATCAACTCACGTAGCCCATCCACATTGGGAACACAAATCTGATCCTGCATCCTCAATACCCCCATCATCTCCAATAGTCACATCTCTAGAATCACTGTGCTGAATTGTTTCCTTAAGGGAAAGAAAATGGGGATCATCATATTGGCGCTCTTTGATGCGATCATATATGGAAGACCAAGAAACCACACAAGCTAAAACCCGGCTGGGCTCCGAAATATCCAATCTCACGAACTGGTTGGCCAAATCCTAAACATCAACTGCAAGAGGTCTCTCACCAACAAGAATGAATACAAGACTACCCATACTCACCGCCTTTCTACTCAAATCATCGGCCACCACATTGGCCTTCCTGGGGTGATACAGAATGTTGATATCATAGTCCTTTAGCAGCTCCAACCATCTCCGGTCCTTCAAATTTAGATCCTTCTATTTGAACAAGTGCTGGAGGCTCCGATGATCCGGAAACACCTCACAAGATACACCGTGGAGGTAATGCCTCCAAATCTTCAATGCATGAACAATGGCAGCTAACTCCAAATCATGAACATGGTAGTTCTTCTCGTGAGGCTTCAACTAGCGCGAAGCATAAGCAATCACTCTACCCTCCATCCCCCCATCAAGACACACCCAATACCGATTCGAGAAGAATCAAAATGTACTGTGTAAGAACCTGAAGCTGAAGGAAAAACTAGAACTAGAGTTGTGGTCAAGGCAGTCTTGAGCTTCTGAAAGCTCTCCTCGCACTCATCCGACCACCTGAAAGGGGCACCCTTTTGGGTCAATTTGGTCAAGGGCGATGTAATAGACGAGAAACACTCCACGAAGCGACGATAATAACTGGCCAAGCCGAGAAAGCTCTGAAACTTCGTAGATGAGGACGGTCTAGGACAACTCTGAACTGCCTCTATCTTCTTTGGATCCACCTGAATCCCCTCACTGGACACCACGTGCCCTAAGAATGCCACTGAACTAAGCCAAAACTCATACTTGGAGAACTTGGCATAAAGCTTCTCCTCTCTCAAACGCTGCAACACAATCCTCAAATATTGGCCATACTCCTCCTGGCTACAATAGTACACTAGGATATCATTAATAAACATTATGACAAATAAGTCGAGATAAGGCTGAAACACAATGTTCATCAGACGCATGAATGAATCTTGGGCGTTTGTCAGCCCAAATGACATCACAAGAAACTCATAATGACCATAATGGGTCCCAAAGGTTATCTTTAGAATATCCAAGCCACGAATCTTCTACTGGTGATACCCAGACCTCAAATCAATCTTGGAGAACACCCTCGCTCCCTGAAGCTAGTCAAACAGATCATCAATACACGACAAAGAATACTTGTTCTTGATTGTGACTTTGTTCAACTGTCTATAATCAATGCACATTCTCATAGTAACATCCTTCTTCTTCACAAACAGAATTGGTGCACCCCAAGGTGACACACTAGGCTGAATAGACCCCTTATCAAGGAGTTCCTGAAGTTGTTCCTTCAATTTCTTCAACTCGGTTGGTGCCATGCGATATGGTGGAATAGAAATGGGTTGAGTTCCCGACACTAAGTCAATACCGCAGTCAATATCCATGTCGGTTGGCATGCCCGGCAAATCTGCAGGAAACACATCTCGAAACTCCCGCACCACCGGAACATAATCAATAGTGGGAGCATCAACACTAACATCCCTAACAAAGGCCAGATAGGATAAATAACCATTCCCAACCATCCGCTGGGCCTTCAAATATGAAATCACATTGCTGGGAGGATAGTCTATAGAACCTCTCGACTCAATCATCAGCAACCCCGGCAGCGCCAACGTCACAGTCTTAGCGTGACAATCTAGGATAACATGACATGGAGACAACCAATGCATACCAAAGATCGCGTCAAAATTGTATCTACTAAGCAATAAGAGATTAAGTTTAGCCTCTAGACTCCCAATAGTCACTACACATGATCGATATACAGGGTCCACAACAATAGTATCGTACACTAGTGTAGAGACATGAATCGATGAAACTAAGGACTCACAGGGCCTATCCAGATAATGAGCAAAATATGATGAGACATACGAATAAGTGGAACCAAGGTCAAATAATACAGAGTCATCATGTGGAAAACTAAGACAATACATGCGATCAAAGTATCTGAAGCAATAACATATGGTATGGAAAGAATAGCATATAATCGGGCCTGAACGCCACCTGATGGGCCTTTCCCTCTAAGGAAACCTCTAGCTAACTAGGCCCCACCCCGAGCTACCTGCGTGAGTGGTGAAATAACTGGTGCTGAAGTCGTAACCTTACTCCTCTGCTGAGTCGGACCTCCCATAATGCGGGGACAATATCCCCTGATATGACCAAATGTCCCACACTCATAGCAACTCCTCGGTGTTGGTGATGGGGACTGAAGGGATCCCGAAGCACCGGGATAACTGGTAAAAGGACCTGACATAGATGAGACCTGAACCGATGGAGCACGAGACAAACTCTGAGCTGGAAGGGCACTAAGAGATGGCTGGCCCTGATGAGAACTCTAAGAACCATGGCCACATGATGCACCATGGTGAACTGGACGAGCCTTCTGAGCATTCCTATAGGGACGACCCCTGTCGTGGTGGAACTGACCCCCAGAAGGAACACCGATTAAACCACTCGGCCCACGAGCCCTCTTGGCCCCTTATCTACCCACTCCTAACTGAAGACCACTGCCGAGCAATGTCGACTACCTCATTACATATAACACTAGATACCCTCTTTCGAGTCATAAGAAAACACAACTAATATGTTAGGCCATCAATGAACCTCATAATCCTCTCCCTATCAGTGGGAACCAACAAAATTGTGTAACAAAAAATATCATCTCGTATTGGGTCACTGAAATGCCATCTTGCCGAAGCTGCTCAAACTGTCTGCGCAGCTCCTCCCTACGAGACTGCGACATGAACTTCTCCAAAAAGCGAACAGAGAACTCCTGCCATGTATAGTGCATAAACCGGCCTGCGCGTCTCATAAGCTTGCCATTATCTGAATGCAACCCCAGAAAACTTAAATGTAGTGAACGAGACCCTACTGGTCTCCAGAATACTCGATATCCGAAGCATCCACTCGCACTTATCTAGAAATCCCTGAGCATCTTCTAACTCAGCACCGCTAAATAATGGCGGTCGAATTCTCCCAAATCTCTCAAGTTTCCTCTGCTCATCATCAGCCATAACGGGGACTACCAAGTCCTGAGCAGCTGCAGCCGGCTGGATTGGTAGTGCCCCCGGTGACTTGAGTCGCTGCGTCACCTGCTCGACTGCACGGTCGGCGGGAGTCTGTGTACTTACCCCGGCCTGAGAAGTGGTTGTTGCGGCCGGAACAAAGACCGTATGAGCAAGACTGTGCACACAGTCAAAATATGAGCTAAGGCCTCCTGAAGGCTTGGAATCACGATGGGCACAACTAGTGCCTAAGCTGGCCCCACTGGCTTAACTGTATCTGGTACCTGCTTCTGAGTTGGAGCTACTAGTAGGTCTGCAAGTGCTGCCCTAGCTGTTGTACGAGATGCACCCCTACCCCTATTGCAACCTCTACTATGACCTCAGCCTCTCGCGGCCCTAACTGGTGATACTGATGGATCTGCACACCTATCCAGAAACACCTAGATCTGCACACGAAGTGCAGGGTGTAGCGTAAGTACAACCAATTCAGTAAGTAACAAGACTAAATAAAGAACTGAAGATAATGACGAGCTACAAAATTATAGTTCAATTTTAGTAATATCAAAAAAAGAAAGTGGGCATGCTTTCAAATCCGGCAGTTTAATTCAAATCAGTTTATTCATGTCAAATTCAAGTAAAACCAGATGTAATATCTCTCAGAAATTTCAAAGTAGTGATATATGATAGTTAAGTGCATCAATAAGGAAATCAAAAGCAGCTTCTCATAGCAACAATCACTCAACCTTTCTCAATAGCTCAATACTCGGCACTCAGCACTCGGCACTCGTCACTCGTCACTCAACACTCAGCACTCATCACTCATACTCAATAGGTACCTGCGCTCACTGGGGTGTGTACAGAATTCGGAGGGGCTCCTTCAACACAAACTCTATATCACTGCGGCGTGAAACCCGATCCATCAATATATATATAATGCCATAAGGCTCGTTGCAATGCGCAACCCGATCCACACAGATACAACCCTAAGGCTCGTTGCGCCATGCAACCCTATTCACATATATACAACCTTGATGCTAGTTGCGGTATGTAACTCGATATAATACTAAGGCTCGTTGTGGTGTGCAACCCGATCCACATATATACATATTACTCAGAGATCGACACTCAGGCCCTAACTTAGTCACTAACCTCTCCAATCTCTCGGGCTCTCAAAAGTCATGAAAATCAGCCCAAACAACAATAATATGATAAACCACAAGGAATAATAGAGACTGAGATATGATATGCAAGTAGAATTTGAGACTGAGTACAAACAACAAATAACAGGTAATTCAACATGTACACAACCTCTGTGGGTCCTAGAAGTGCCAACACATAGCCTAAACATGATCTTTAACATGATTTGCAATTAAATTTCTATAACACATGGAGAGTATGTAGCTAGCAATAAGTTATTTAACTTCACAGTTTTCATGGAATGGACCAAGTCCCAGTTCCTACAGTACACGCCCACACGCCCGTCACCTAGCATGTGCGTCACCTCCAAACCAATCACATAACACAAAATTCGGGGTTTCATACCCTCAGAACCAAATTTAGAATTGTTACTTACATCAATCCGATCAAAGTCCATACTCCAATACGCCTTTTCCTCGTAAATCGGCCTCCGAACGTCTCAAATCTAGCCACAAACAATATAATACAATCAACACGGGCTAAGGAATGAATTCCATAAGAAAATATGAAGTTTTAGTCAAAAATCTGAAATCGGCTCAAAACTGACCCTCGGGTCCACGTCTCAAATTCAAACAAAATCACAAAGCCCATTCAACCACGAGCCCAACCATACCAAATTTACTCAAATCCGACATGAAAATCCCATTCAAACCCTCAAAAATCTAGCCAAAGAAATTTTCTTCATTTTCCCAGTTTTCCACCGCAAATCACAAATTAAATGATGGAATCAAAGTCATAATCATGGAAATTAACCAAAACTAGATAGGAATCACTTACCCCAAACACCCACGCAAGAATCTCTCCAAAAATTGCCTTTTACCGAGCTCCCAATTCAATTTTTTGATATGAACTCAAAACCCTTATTTTTGAAACTTATATTCTGCCCAGATATGCCTTCATCGTGATCGCGGAACGTACCTCGCGATCGCGAAACACCACTATGCTTCCCCACAAATTGACCCTATGCGAACGCGATGTACTGACCCTCTGACTTACGCGATCGCGAACGACCTCACACGTTTGCGATGAACAAAATGCGTGGTCTCAACTCCTACCTCACTTCCTCTTCGCAAACGCGGCCTAGCCCACGCATTCGCCATACACTGCTTCTCAAAGCTACGCGACCGTATCCCTCTACTCGCGAATGCGTAGAGAAAATTCCATCAGTGACCCATTTAGCCTACGCAATCGCGAATCTTCCCACGCGATCGCGTATAAGGAAACCAGATTAGTGGCACCAGCAAACTTCAGCAAAACTCCAATTCAAATTTTCAATCCGTTAACCACCCGAAATCCGCTCGAGGCCCTCGGGACCTCAACCAAACATACCTCAAGTCCCAAAATATTATACGAACTTAGTCGAGCCCTCAAATCACCTCAAACAACATCAAAAACATGAATCGCACATAGATTCAATAGAAAAGGGTCAAAACTACCCATATTGTTTACTAAATGGTTTACAATTCCACCTATTCATCCAAAAAAGCACACATATTAATTCTATTAACAAAATTACCACCGCGACTAACGACAAAACATGCGGGCCTTCTATTTAATGAGGTGGCATGTTTTTATTGGGCCATGTAGCATGTTGGGTCATACAGCACATATGGGTTTAGTACCCATCTCATAAACCAAACCTGCCCTAATTTATTTATAATCCGTGTTAAAAAAACCTTTCCGGCTTCTTCTTCCTCCTCTGTTTCATCCTTCCATGGATTCTATGGTCTACCTCTTTTCCTCACCGTTATCTTTTCTTCTTCGCCACTTCCAAGATCCTCGCGAACAGATTGTAGTACAAAAAGATGAGGACATAAAGCACTGAGAATATAAATTTAATTTGATACTTGAAGATCTTTAAGTTATACAAGTAGACATATGGACTAAATTGATGTGTGATTTGTGTTCAAAAAAATTAATTTGATGTCACTCTTCCGCCATTTCTGAAATAGTGTGTCTTTCTCTCTTTAAAATATTTTTTCTCTCCCTACAAGTCTAAACAGTTAACCCCTCGGAGGATTCCTCGAATTTTCCTTCAACAACAACCCAAATCTCATGTAAACGATGACCAAAGTGTTTATTTAGTTCCTTAACGATGAATCCCACATCCATGTTTCATGCAACTGATTGTTTATATATATCAACATAAAAGTAAAATAAACAAAATAAAGAACTGAATTCTCTAATTTTGCTTTCCCGAATTGATTTTTGGATTTGGGTTTTATCCAATTCAATTGAACCCGAATTTGAACCCATCAGATAATGAAAATATTGAAACAATTGATTAGATGTTTTAGTTCTGCTCAGATTTGTTTTTGGACAAAAGTGTCATGTGGCCCAGTAAAAAGACGTCAACACATTAATTTGAAGGTCAAGCTGGTCTTCCGTTAAACGTAGGGGTATTTTAATTAATAAAATTAACATAGTATGTACTTTTACACTAATAGATGGACAGAATATGTATTTTTGGACCGATAGATAGATGGAGGCTATAAGTAAACCATTTATCAAACAATAGGGGTAGTTTAGGCCATTTTCCCTAGATTCTAGCCTAATGAATCTTGTAATCCAACTCTTGCAACCGACGCCGAAACCTATCAAATCACGTCCGATTGACCCCAAATTTTACACACAAGTCACAAATGACACCACAGACCTACTCTAACTTCCGGAATCGAAATCCGATCCCTATATCAAAAAGTCTACTCCCGGTCAAACTTTCCAAAAATTCAACTTTTGCCATTTCAAGCCTAATTCCATTATGGACCTCCTCACAATCCGGACACGCTCCTAAGTCCAAAATCACCCAATAGAGCTAACAGAACCATCAAAACTATATTCCGGGGTCATTTATATATAAGTCAACATCCAGTCAACTTTTCCAACTTAAGTTTTCAACTATGAGACTAAGTGTCTCAATTCACTCCGAAATCCTTCCGGACCCGAACCAAATAACCCATTAAGTCATAAAACAACAATAAAGTACAAAATGAGCAGAAATGAGGGAATGGGGATACAACCAGCCAGATCGTTACACAACTATAGAAGGTTTCAGTTGGATAAGCTGTCATGTGCACATGCTTGGGAAGTATTAAAATACAAATATATTGATCACATTGAGTATTGCTCGGTGTACTACACCAGGAAGTACCTATTGAAGACATGAAATTCCAATTTATCCAGTTCCTGATGAAAGCACATGGAAAATTCCTATAGAAGATCTAGATGAAAAAGTCTTGCCACCAGATGTGACTAAATCAATAGAAATACCAAGGAAGGGGAGGTGCAAGCCAATATCTGAAAGGGAACAAAAAAGGTCGATTTTATGTGGACAATGTGG
Source organism: Nicotiana knightiana (assembly GCA_005239525.1). Lineage (NCBI taxonomy): Eukaryota > Viridiplantae > Streptophyta > Magnoliopsida > Solanales > Solanaceae > Nicotiana > Nicotiana knightiana. The sequence goes on from ML379490.1 coordinate 57,898, forward strand.
AGAACAAGGTCACAACAAAAAAACTTGTAGAAATAATTCAAAGAGAGGATGGAATATGTCAAACTTAGAATTACTTGTTATTTTACTTTATTGAATATCATAGAGATTTAGAAGAATCCAATGTATGAAGAATTGTATCAATGCAGAATATCACTTGAATTTTAGATATAAATAAATGTTTGATCCATCATTTAAAATCATGTTTCAAGCGTATTTTTTAAATTATACATCTGTTTGATTAAAAAAGAAGTTGTATAAACTATGTATCATATTTATATCTCTTGTGTATGACCTATGTATCTCTGTGTATCGGTGAATTATACATTTGCTTGATTAAAAAGAAGTTGCATCAGCTATGTATCATATTTGTATCATCTATGTATCTCTTGTATATCACCTATGTATCTCTGTGCGTCGGCTCTTACTCGTGTCTATATTTATGTAATAACAAATCTAACTAATGAAAAACAATCTTAGCAGCTAAAAACTATGTAAAAAGTTTTAGAAATTTTCAAATAAGAGTGTGACTTCATCAATACATATTGCGAAACCAAATAAACTGCAGAACTCATTATGAAGAAACTAACTGTGCAGCAATCCAAAACAACTGTATCATCTATGTATCATGTGTGTATCATATATGTATCATGCGTGTATCTGGAAGAGACAGTGTATCACAAACTACCTTATACAAAATCAAGGGAGAAAACACCAAAATAAACTAAACTGCAGCACTCCAATATTGCACTAAAACTCATTAAACCTTTATAACAGAGCATACATCTCATTTGCCCTACAAATTTTAAAAGTATTCATAAAATTCAAACACAAATAAATCTGATCCGTCTTACAACAATGACAACATAACAGAACACAATTCAAAACAAAATTATTGAGTTCATCCTACAACAACGACAAAGTTAACTACTTTTTCTGCTTCCGCGACTTATTCTGTCGACCAATAATCTCATCATCACTATGCGCGTTCAGTTTCATATTCTTTCTAGCATAATCCTACAAGAGAGCACCAAATATGCGTCAGCGTGCATAGGCATTGAATTTTGTAGGAGGCGTCATTCCCTCAATGAAATACTCGGCAAATGATGCCGCAAATACACCGTAATCACAAGAAAAATAAAAATAACAACAAATATCAAACTGCAAAATGTAAAAATAAAACAAATTATGTTGAAATAAATTCATACGCTTCGACTTGTTAAGGTAGTCATTCAACCAGTTTTACATCAAAATGGGTAATCAAGTCCTTTGATTTGTAGACACCAGTGTGCCAATTGATATCTTTTTTGTTTAAATAAAAATGTGTGTGCACGAAAAAAAGAGGCAGCAACATAGAATACTTGCGCATCGTTTATAAAATTTGCCTTGATGAGCAGCTACACGCGCATAGAGTCATACATATATATATGTGCACCTATTCTTGAAGGACATCACAACCATTATTCAATGCCATGATTCAGCAACATTATTGGCATTACGACGTGCTCGACAGTGTGCCATGGAGCATTGGCATCCAAGACATACCCCTGAATATACTCTGCAATGACATGTTTCGGATTGCACACTTCACTATCTCCATCTGTATCAATAAACGCCTGCCACAACTCATTAATTTTCTGGTCGAAGTACCAATCTGTGGTGGTGAATGTTACAAGTAAGTCTTTATCATACTTCCCCTTCTTCCTCAAATAATAGAACAAAACATCAATGTACTGAAATAAAACATAACAAATAATTAATCACTGAAGGCTCGTAAGATATAAGCAGCTACGCTTTGTCAAACCAAATTCGTAGAAAGTAAAGGAATATAAATGCTCATTACTTCTATTTTGCTAGGGTAGATAGTAATTAATAATTTGTTCTAACTTAAGAGGCTGATCACGTGTACACTGGCTAAAATTAAAAATAAAAACTGTAAAAGTAACTTGTTACATATCGAGTCATCCAAAGGCTAAGCATTATATGCCAAAGTGTAAAATTATTTTTTTGTCTTTAACATGATATACACCAAGATCATAAGCAGGATTGAGTTCACTAACATTGTTCGGGTAAATTTCATTCCTGGTAACAGATATACACAAAAGAGAAACAGTGATTTGATATAAATAATGCTACAAATGACAATACATTAAAATATAAAACTGAACAAAACTCAGAAGTTGGAAACATACTTCTTTCTGGACTTCCATTCTTTGACCCACGCAGCAAATACATTCAACAAAGAGTTGTTAATGTCAGTTCCGATTTTTCTTTGAAAAGGATGCTTGACAACATAAATTTGCTTTTTCTTTCGCTGCAAAAACACCAATACTGGATCTTGAATCAAATACAGTAATGAACGGAGACTGCACGACCTTTGCATGACATCTCTTTCTTTTTTTCATTTGCGGCGAAACTTCAGAAAGTAATTCAGGCTACTACAGAACAATCTGAGATTCAGGAACCTCTTTCTCAGATTGTTCCTGCATCTTCCCTACCGCCTCATCAACACTTGCAGTCACACAAACAATGTCCGTTTGAAATTGGGGAACCTTTTGTTTCTATGATTCTGCCTCCATCTCCCATGTCGCCTCATCTGCAGAGTCACCAATACCGCCAACATGCACTACATCTGGTGTGAAAGTTACTTTAGCAACGAACATGTTAACTTTCGTACCAGAAGGTTCTTCCATGATATTGACACCTTACTGATTTGCTGCATTAGGCACAATATTGTTAGGATGATGCGTACAGGTATCTTCTTGAGAATGTGGAACATCTTTGCCTTCACTTCCACCGACCTATTTTTTTTAAAAAGAATCAAATTATCAAAAAAAAAATAAAGAAAAGAAAAAGGAAAGTGCAGAATGCACAACTAAACACACCTTACAATCATCCATGTCAACATCTTCATTGCCATCAAACTTCATATTGCTCACAAAATCATTATTGGCTTGACGACCACAGGTGTGTTCCTCTAGATGTGCATCATATTTGTCTTCACTTGCACCAAATTATTTTTAAAAAAGGATACAGTAAGTTAACTAAAAAAAATGCACAATGGAAAAGAAACACATACCTTGAAATTTATCAACTCAAAAACTTCCTTGAATTTATCAGAAACATATTCCATTAAGGAATTTAACTGCTTATGGAGTTACAAAAGGAAACAAATAAGAAAAATAATAGACTTTGAATATACATTTTTATCAAAAATTTCAAAAAGTTATATATAAAAAACCAATACAAATTTGTTTAACATCAGCTTTAAATTTCTACAACTCACGGTCATAATCAACAGGTTGGACACCCGACGCCATTTTTGGTGGGACAGGCTCCTTAATCTGTTTCGGGGGGGTGGGGGGTGGCATGACAAAATCATCGCTATCATCAATAGGAAGCTTTTCCCCGTCACGTGATGTCAAATATTTCTGATACTCATCGTTACTTCAACAAGCAAAGTAAATCTTCTTAGCTCTTCTATTGTAGGAGAAATATTTTTAAATTGAAATATAACAAAAAGTGTTTCGGTCCTAGATGTATCAAAGATGTATAAAAACTGTATATTTGATGTATCACAATGAATTACAGTGCATCATATATGTATAACCCATCAATATATAAAAGCTGGTACCTTATTCCCTATGTTGTTGAAGAAACCAGTAGAGAAGTCCTCACGTGTTGGCCTGTCAATCATTTCCCAATTCAATATGCGCGGTGTATGATCTCCAACGCGAACAACAAACTTTTTATCAACTACATTGCAACATTCATAAAACCACGCATGTAGTGCTAGAGGAAATCGACCAATCCTATAAAACTCAAACTTTCCCCTCAACTTGTCCCTCACCGACTTCATTAAGGCTCGAAACGCATTTTACCCCAGGGAAAGGACACATACTCATCACTCTCGACAAGATGAAATCACGTTTACTTATAAATATCTTTTGAGCCAAAGTGGACATTAGAAATGTGTTTATGAAATAAGTGATTGCAATCTTAATTGCGTCTTCATCATACTGCCATTTCTTCTTCTCAAAATAATCAATAAGCGAAGTCTTTGACACTGCTTCAAAACCAGAAAAATAAGTATCCACCAACCTATTGGGTCCACTGAAGTTACCCTCAACATGCTCATTTCCACAACTGTTTAAACCACTTACAACACCAAATTCCTAAAGATCAAAACGTAAAACATATCCGTTATTCAATTTCACATAAAGTTGATCACACTTATCTTGAACCAACTCCCCAAAACATTAAAGAATGAATCAGTTGTGCCTGGATAGCAACTCGAGGTAAATCAAGAAAATAAGCAAAATAACTTTCCCTAAATATCCGAAGCTGGACATCAGTCAACTTTAATTGTAAGACTGATATTAGTGTATGACGTCCAATGAGTAACAGGAAAATGCTCACCAACTAGAATATAAAGCTTCCAAGGTTACAAATAAATGACACGAATTAAAAACAGACAAATACAAATTAAATTCAATTTTAAAAGAAGATTCAACAATAGAAAAAAATACAACTGAAATTGTATGTACCCTACAAATGTTGTCAAGAATTTTAACTTTTTCTGCCTTCTGAACCTTACTTTTTTTTGTTTGACATCCAAATTTACTTCGTCATCCACGATACATTTTCTCTTACCTTCATCATCATCCACTCTAACCTTTTTACTCTTCTTTTTCTCGGATTGTCCAACAACATCCTTTCGAGATTCTAACACTTTAACACTGTTGGAACGGTTTTGTCTTCCCATATTTCGTTCGTCAATCGATTTCTCAACTAAAATCGGGGTTGAAGGAGATAAACTCATCGATCGAGTTTCTCTTCTCACGTTACTTGTTTTCTCAATTGAAACTGACTTTGAATATGGTGATGAACTCATCAAACGAGTTTGTCTTATCATATTGCTCTGTTTCACAATTGAAACTAGGTTCAATGAGAAAAATTTTAAGAAAAATTATATGAATAAACAGTTATATAATTTTTGTGAAGAAATTAATACAAAACACAACCAAAGCTAACAAAATCATCTATAGCAGATGAACTCTAACTAAACAATTCAATCACAAAAGCCTTAAAAAAAAGCAACATCACTTCTCCAAAAAATACACGCAATCCAAAAAAATATACAGAACAAGAGATTTTCTACTCCAAATTACCTGGAATCAGAAAATAATCGCAATGTATCTTGTTTTGTCGTCAATTTCAACAACTTTGGTTCAATTTAGCAAAAAATCGCATATATATATATATATATATATATATATATATATATATATATATATATATATATAGAGAGAGAGAGAGAGAGAGAGAGAGAGTTAAAACTTAGAGAAGAGAACAATGTATGTATTACAAAAATAACGGATACAGAAAAACTGACATTAATTGAAATTACTTGGGCCCAAAAAGACAATTGGGTCTTTTTTAGTAGATATTTTGTTTTGGGCTATTTTTGGTTGGGAAAGTTTATAGAGTGACAATTTGGATAATTTTCCCAAGATTCAATTACAACAGTAATATAAGTGTAACATGATATGCATCTTTAGCATACTATTCTATCAGATTAATTATAGTTAATTAATATTTATTTTTATGTCATTTATTATTTAACCATGGTAGCGTCTATTGTTTAGTATAAATACCGAGTGTAAATGGATAATGCAAGAAACTACACAATACAATCGCTCTATAAATTAAGAAGAATTAACCCAAATAGCCGTCCACCTAATTACTTAAATTAAAAATAGGCGGAGGAGGTATAATAGAGTCATAATTTTATGTATTATATGTGTATAATCAATATATAATGTATATAGATGGCTAGAAAAAGTGAATAATAAATATGACCGGCTATTTATATAAAGATCACAAGTAATAACCTATAATATACATTTTTGATATATTAATGTATAATATATATATACTTTATACGTAATCAATGTTTATTTTTTATATATATTTAACTAGTGAAATGTTATTATTTTTGGCCGACCAGCCAGATAACTTGCTATATTTTTTACACCCGATGCATGGTTTTGGATTGAAGACTACTCTTGTAAATTGTAGGATTATTATCATAGTTCTCTCCTTAGACCTCCATTAGATTACTCTTAGTTAGGTATTCTTGTATGAGTTCATCTCCCTTACTCCTTGGATTATCTTATATAACTGAATTTACTTTATTTTTTCTAGTTAATATAGGTGCAAGGGACTTATGAATTACACTAACAACTTAATTTGACCCTTTCTTATTAATTATCTTTGATTAATATTCATTATTGGCATTTCAACCGCTAGCTAGCTCATAGCTAACTTTTGTCATTTCCCGTATTTTAAACCATAATTCCCTATCGTTTACTGCTTTCTATGCCAATTCCATGGTGCTCTTGTGGAATTGACTACTTCATATTCCCTTGAGCCTTCATGTGTTGGTAGAGATTACCTTGATATTAGGATTAACGTTAAATCTTTGGCTTGGTAATTAACTGTTATGACCGAAATAATCAGGTGTCATGCGAGAGCTAGTAAAACAAATCTTGGACGACGATAAATCCAACAACAAAAGATAAATTTAGCAAAAGAGACACAAACATTTAACGTGGTTCGGTCAATTAACCTACGTCCACGGCGGAGATGAGCAATCAACTATATAAAAAGAGAGTACAAAATATCGAGAGAACAACCTCACGAAGACGCAAACACAAGTGACACACTAACACGTGTCCCGTAAAGTTCTCCTCCTAAACACGACTTTCAAAACCTCATATGGCTACACTGTGGATGCTACTGAATGAAAAAGAAGAATCCTCAATTTATAAAAATCCAAACCTTTTTCTACCAAAAAAAAAAAAAAAAAAGAAAGGTAGTGTTTAGACTTCATAAATCAGGTTCACTTCTATCCGTAAGTCATTTGACACATCTTTCACCCATGGTTACAGAGCAGGATTAATGGATTAAACAAAATGTTCTCCTAACTGAAAATACTTTTCTACGTTACCAGTTCTTTTGTTGTTCATTTCTAAGGGGGAAAATTTGACACCAGGTAATACATATTCAGATCGAGAAACCAAACAAGACTATGCACATATAACGCATCAATTATCCTTGTTGCACAACGTCCACAGAGAGTCTGATGGGGCCAAAGCAAGTATATTGAAACAGACTATCAATACTAATCACAACGAATAGAAAGGCCAACCGCTGTTTAACTTTAATCTGCAACAAGGCCACAACTAAAGCACAGCCTGAGTGTATTTCCTAAATCCATACTTCAACAGGCAATGAGGTACAAGAACTTTTTCCTCCTCAATATGCTCTAAAAGCTACAAGTTATACAACACCTCCAAATATTAAGCTGCACAAAATTGAGGGAATATACATTTCACGGGAAAAAGACACTTGCTATCAAGGCTTGGGCACGCTTCTTGCTAGGAGAAGCTCAACTTCTAAATGGAACATTCTCCTCGACCACTGAGCATCAAGGAGAAAGCAGAGGAAGATGCTTTAATGCTGTTATCCATGCCACGACTCTGAGACTTTTTCCAGTGATGGAACATTTTTTCCAGCTCTTAGAATGCAAGAGCGCAAAGACTCACAGTTGTTGGAGAAAGTCTCGCCAACAGATATACTGATAAAGGAGGATTAACTCTCTTAGTATGACATAGGAATAAAAAGAAATTTTTGAAAAGTGAGGTAGGAAAGGATACTAACTATAACTATTGTAGTTTTTATCATATTGTCTGACATGATAAATTATTGTGGTTCTTGACAGCACCACCGGTAGGAAGGCCCCCGACTTTTGTACCGAGATCATATGTTGACAACACATTTTTCTGCACAAAAAGGGCAAGAGAAAGAGTGCATTATGAATGATTTAAAGGTAGAGAATGTAAATGGTGTAAAGTGCACAATTCATCCAGAAACAAGGTCCATGACTATGCTCCGCCATTCACGTTAAAGTAATGACAAACTTGAAATAGATTCTGTGAAGGAGCCTCTAGAAAAAAGTTAGGGATCAATCAGTTTTCAACGGCTCCAGGTATTCAGCCAAATGATACTGATTGAGGAGATGAAAAGAGGTATATCCTTTGGTCTAACTAGATTGCAAACTTCAACATATTTGTGAACCATTTACAATCTCATGGACCTCAGATTTCAAGGCCAGTGGTTCTCCCTGAAGTCATCGTTATCCATCTTTCTACAGTAATCTTTCATCACCAATCTCTCTTGTTGAACATCAGGTTGAAAACAATATCCTTTTGAGCCTTTTCTCTTTTGACGTATGTGGACAGAGCATGCTGATTTTCAAAACATAGAGAGGTGCATGGAACTTGCGCTCAGTTTCTATTTGAACGAGGATTAGTACATAAACCAAAAATGGTAAGAGTTCAAGTATAGTTTCTTTGGGAGTACGACTAAAAAGAAAAGCAGAATTCTTACTAAGCTTACTGTACCCTGGAATCAAAAGCATCATCACTTCCTTGAGAGTTGAAAAAAGAAAATGATTGAGGAATATCTCCAACAGGAGATTTTCTGGAATAGATGAAATATATTTCTCGAAGTACTCCAAATGCACCATGGTACAACATTTCTTTTTAAATGAAGCACTTTCTTTCATTGATACAGAGGGAGAGGAGGAGGGCAATGGGGAAAAGGGGGAGGGTATAGTACTTCTACGCTTTGAAGCCTCCACCTACATCTTGGAGGTAAGCATGTTCACCAAGTGAGCTGGCCCTCAACCCCAATATCGCTATAGGATTGTTTCAGCTACAAAACTAGGTTATAGAGAAAGAATTTACAAGTACTACTCAATGCGCTGCGATTCATTTATCAAAAGCTTCTTTCAGTCGCTTAATAGCTATAGAACAGCAATAAGATACTTGCGCAAAGTCAGAATCCAAATCAGACTTTGTTTATGGGAAGATAAAAATCTTTAGCCTCTCTAATTTAATATGAGGCAGCCTAATAATTCAATGTTGAAAACTAATGGACAATAATGCAAAGCCAGAATGCTGTAGAATCATGTGAAGGGAAAATTTGAAAGTTCTCTCACAGCAAAGGTAACTGGTGCTGACGCATAAATTTAGTATTGGATACAAGCTGAAAGATAATGACAGCAATTTCCTTATAAGACCAATGCTTTTGCCTAAGTTAATAAGGCTGTGAAATGCATATAGGGAGACTCAACAACCCAGGACCCAATGAATTTCAAGCGCTTTTACCAACATTAAGAAGGCTGCGAACAAATCAATATAATGTAACAGTGAATGATATATTCAGGTTTGGGACTTGTAAACCAGGAAGAGAACTGAGGCATGATAGCCGCCTTATTGGACAAGTAATCTGGTTAACACCAAAGCAAGACCAAAGGAGACAACTGGCTGAGATATACTCTATTCTTGTCTTGCCTTTCCAATCATAAATTAAAGTATTAAACACTGAACTCAATATTGAACAAGGTAGACCTGTTCATTTTCGCTTTATGAAAATGAATTGAGCGTCTCATCTTCATGTAAAAAAGCTTGCCTTTAGAGGAAACAATAAACCTAGCATAAAAAGTAGCTATTCAGCATATAGTGAAGGAGCACACTCACAATTGGCTCAAAATCAGGGTTAGACAAGTTCATTGTAAGATTTCGCATCAACAACAAAACCTGCAAGTCCAGAGAAAACAGATGAATATGATTTGCAAATCCACCAATTTAGATTTCTTCAAGGCAAGATAGAAGATATTGAAATAGGGAAGGTGAGAGGGGAAAGGAGACCCAGATGAAATTTACATTGACCCCCATCTAAAACTCCCCAGCTGAAACTTTCAAATCCTGCAAGTGCAGATAAATGCAGTGTCTTGACATATGCTTCTAGATTTTGAAACGAATATCTGGTTGAACATAACTGATGTAAAAACTTTCCTAACGAGAATTTACATGTATTCTTCAGAGAGATCAACATTTTTTTACTTCTCTCAGCTCCTTTAGAAAAGGGTTTATATTGAAAAAAATGAAATTGATCCTAACTAAATTATCTGACGATCTTACCCTTTGGCATTTGTTCCCTCTATTGCTTGAAGGTGAGTTAAATTAACGATTTCTACCAGATAATAACTAGGGAACACAGAAAATGGAATCAAGTAACACCGAAAAAAATAACATTACAAACTTCGCCTAGCACAAACACTGAAATAAACCTGAATCAATAAGTTACAGTTAGCTGCAAGATAAGAGTTCTTAGGAAGCAGAAGCAAATGTAAAATGCTTAATTTACCATGCATCCAAAACTCACAGTTTCAAAATTAATAGGGTCCATCTCCTTCAGCTTCTGTACATGACCTTTAGTGTCTGGGTCAAAGACACTCCCAATAAAGCTATAGACTTCTGCAAAGTCGGGTATGCCTGTAATGGAAGTACCAATACACACTTTATACAGTTCCATTTGATCCAGAGTAAACATTTAAAACCAAAAGAAGTACGGCCGCTATCGACCTAGAAAAACAAAAATTCCCTCCATGATGAAGATGCAAAAGAGAGAAATGGAAAGAAAGGGATAAATATATCAGGAAGAAAAAAAATCAATAGCACAAAAGCTCCATAACACCACCCCATTCTTTTCCTTTTCCAATAGACTCCAGGGACATTCAAAATCATTGGTTTCTCACATAATCAAAGCAATATAAAAGTGTATACAATGATTTCATGATCGGAAAATGATGAAAGCTTCTCAAATACAATTTCCTTCATCATTTACCTCAGCAAAAAATAAAGAGAGAAAGCTTCTCAAATGCAAAAATTGGATGCAAGAGGTAGAACCAATATTTATACCGATTCAAAACAAAGTGGAAATTCTACTGTTATAATGAATTTGACATTTTATTGGCATGCAAAACTTAACATAGAGAAAATAAACATCAATGTGGAAATTATACTGATATAATGAACTTTGTCCTGACGTTGGCATTCAGAACTTTATATGAACAAGAGAAGACACATTAACTTATATTTCTAGCTATCCGTAAACTACCTAATTTCTTATAAGATAAATTACATAACTTTGTTTCTTAGTGTCTAAAGTTATCTTTCAATTTCAGTGATGTTTTTCTCAATATCAAGAGCGAACTGACGAAAGAAAATAGAAACATCATTTTAACCAAGAAAGTTTGTCCTCCTTTGGCAAGCTTTGTGCAAGCAGCCTTCAAGGAACTTTTCCTTTTCTTGAAAATTATTCCTTCTATTATTTCACTCTTAAGTATGAAATTTGCATGATGAAAAGTTTATTTCAAAAGTTGGATGAGCCAAGGACCAAAATTTTGGAATTGCACTAAGCGGTGGGATCAAAGTTGCAAGTTACCTTTGGAACTAGGATTTAGTATGTGGATGGAAAATAGTTCTTTTCTGGGTTGAGCGGGCGACAAATCAAAGATCAAGTAAAATTTCGGGCACGAGCAAGAAAATAAGCCATGACAAGATTAGCTGTGCATACTACTGGGAAATGATATGTGGTACCAAATAAAAGCCAAGAAAGAAAAAGCTATATAATGCAGATGTTGAATTGAGAAACCTAACATGACGGAAGAGCCGTTATGTATGGAAACCATATAGTGTTCCCCTCAATCAATGAGTTGTAGGGCTAGAGAACCTTACCATGAGGAACAGAACCTAGTTTTCTCTGCTCCGGTAGTTCAGAACTCGGCGCAGTTCTGCTGGAACTTCTAATGCCACTGATGCTGCTGTTACTAATCAATGCAGCTCCCTTTGATCCAATATCAGCTGAATCAGTAATGTGTACATTGAAATAAGTGCAGAAAAATCCCTCAACCAGGAAGAAGATTTATAACATATGCAGACACAAATACCAAGTTTATAGTCAGGTACACACCCTGATTTCTTTGAAGATGGTATTCATCATGTGATGGCATTGCTTCGCCAGATGGAGAATTTAAGAGTACGGAAGTGTCATCCCATGATGGATATCCAGGTGGAAGGGAATTCATTGACGAAGGGTAACCCATAGAGGCTTGCAATGGTACTAAAACTACTCAAAGTAGTTCCAGAAGGAGAAAAAAAACAAGAGACTATATGAGACACGAATATACAAAATGAGCCATAGGACAACTTTGTAAATGCAAACCAACCACTTTTTGGTGCCTTCTGGGGATAAGGATGAGTTGCTTTACGCTTGGGCCGAGGTGGTGGCACGTGTGCTATTGTACCATTCTTCTGGACCTTCAAGAAGTACTTTTGAGCATGACTGCGAATCTGCAACCAAGAAAATTAGGCAAATGTCTTGTATAAATGAAAGCAATTCATGAAAAATTATCTTTTTCAGGCAGTTGTTGGTAACTTTACTAACAAAACTTTACCTTATCAAAAAAACAAAAAAAAGATTTATCAAAAATTCTCTAAATCGAACAAAAGAACGGGCCTAAAAAAATAGTACTTAAATCTCGCACATTAGCACATGCTCAAATAAATTCCCATGGAATAGAGGATCTAAACAGGGCTAAATTAAGTCAGGCCTCCATTTTACACCAGGTACCTGCAAACGCATGCCCAACAATTACTCCAAAATCGAAAGCTTTGCAAATGCACCAGGTAACATACAGTACTCGTAAAGTATATTAAAAAATATGACTAGCATTTTATGATAGCAGATCCAAAGAGAAATGGTACTTGTGCGCATCATTAGGAATAAGTCAATCACAACAAATTACTACTATTAATAATCAAGTGGAGAAATACACCAAGATGTCTCAGCAGAACAAATATATACAAACAGAATAAAACTAACTATTTCTCTCTGTGAGCGTCATCAGAAAGATGAAATAGAAGTGAGCACCTGAATTACTGTCTTTGAGCCTACAAAATCCTCAATTTTCTTCCAATCACGGTCAAACCTGAATAACCCAAATTTAGAAGAAACACCAAAGCTTCAGAACAAAAAAAAAAAAAAAAAAAAAAAAAAAAACAATTTTTCTAATGCAGCTTTAAGATTCAGAACACACATGTCATAAAGGCAACACAAAGGAGCTAACTGACCATAAAAACTCCAAATTAGTACTAAAATAATGGAACTTCCAAGATAAAATTCAAAAATCAATACTAGAATAAACCAATTATACGGCTTTCTAGTTTCTTCCCGTATAGCAGAAAAGAAAAGAAAAAAGATGAAAAAATTACTTGGCTCATGTTGAGGACAAAATTAAATAAATAAAAATGTGCTCTTTCAAACAAGTTAAGATTTTTGCAACACCTGAATAACATCCAAACATCTACCCAGGAAAATCTTCAATTGAGCACAAACCTCTGCTACTGCCAACATAGAGACTGATCCAACAATAACACTAACAACAACAACAAATCGGAAGGAACATAGAGACTGATCCAAAATTATAAATTACTATAATAGATGCAGAGTACCGCTGCATCCATGAATAAGCACTATATCTTAGAATAAGTACTTTATTTTACAAAACATTTATACATAATTCAGAAACCACCAACTAACTCAATTATATTTATGCAAAACACACATTTCTTCACAATTAAGACAAGTAAAAAAGGGAGAAGAGACATAACAGTTGAAGAGCTTCAAGGAACTTGTCGTGTTCTTCTTCAGTCCAGCTTTCTCTAGACTTAGTTATGGTGTAAGGTTTCCGAACCTTTTTGCCAGAAGAGTCGGTAGGCGTTGAATTGTTGTTAGCCATGGAAGGAGAGTTTGAGTTCATGGTTTCAAACGCTTCAAAGGAGTTTTTGTGGAGGAAATATAGAGAGTACTGAGTGGGTGGGTAATTTTTGGGCGGGGAGTGGGGACTACTGTCTCGTGGACAAACCAATTGAGGCCGGTCAATTAATCGCCATCCAGGACTAGTTATATCTGCTGATTAATCGGATGTTGGTGGGTCTTATAGACTTGCAGTAGACTTCAAAAGTCGCGCACTATTTTTGGCACTATAACAATAACAGGTTCAATATAATTTTACTAGCAAGATCTAAAGGATGTACTCCCTCCTCCGTTTCAATTTACATAAATTTATTTGACTGAATATGAAATTTAAGAAAAAATAAATTTTTTTAAAATTTGTGGTCCTAAACAAGTTAAAAAGCGGTCCAGAGTATTTGAATGATTATAAAAGATTTTCATTAAAAGTAGAATTAAAAGTTTAAGCTAAATTATTTTCAAATTTAGAAAAAAATTATTCTTTTTGAAATGGACAAAACTTAAATATATTTACATAAACTGGAACAGAGGGAGTAATGTGTAAGCACATCTTACTTCTAGTAGAGGTAGAGAGAATATTTTTGATAAATTTAACCTCGGCTCAGGAAAACCATAGAAAGCCATGGAAAAAGAAGCAGTAACAAGAAGCATAACAACATCATAATAATAAAATAATCGAAGCAAAATAAAGAATCGACAATATTAGAGATCCAAGTGTAAGAAAATTTGCAGGCAATAATGATACTATAGAAAAGCTCGACTACCTGCTAATTTTCTACCTAGGGTCGTTAAATTCGTCCCAAGCCCAAATGAACTGTCTAAGGTGGGGCTGGTTATTTACCGGCCCATTTATTAAACTCAGTGCATCTTGACTCAATCCATCTCAATCTATTTAAAATTGGACTGAATTTTAGCCCAAATTAATCAATGAGTAACTTGACAAATATCTTAAAAATACTTTTTTTTGTTTGATATGTTATATACGACCATAAAAAAGAAAAAAAAAGTCTTATTTAGTAAATATATAATTCATAAAAAAATAAGATATAGTCCCTATGTTTCAAATTAGATGAGGTAGTTTGACTCGGCACAGAGTTTAAGAAATGTAACAACCCGGTCGGTCGTTCCGAGAGTTATAGCCCCATTTCCCCCATTTCTGCTTCTTTATATGTTGTTCAACTGTGTTATGTTGTATCGGGTTGGTAGGTTCGGGTCCAGAGTAATTTTGGAGTGAAATGAGACACTTAATATCTTATTAGAAAGCTTAAATTAGAAAAGTCAACCGGAAGTTGATTTGTGGGTAAACGATATCGGATTTGGATTTTTATGGTTCAGTTATCTCCGTTAGGTGATTTTGAAATTAGGAGTGCGTCCGAAATGTAATTTGGAGGTCGTAGCAGAACTAGGCTTGAATTGGCGAAAATTGGAAATTTGGCGATTTTGGTCGGCAGTGAAAAATTAGGTATCAGGGTCAGAATGGAATTTCGAAAGTTGGAGTAGGTTTGTAGTGTCATTTGTGACGCGTGTGCAAAATTTGAGGTTATTCGGAAATGGTTTGGTAGGTTTCGGCGTCGTTGGCGAATTTTGAGAGTTTAGAAGTTCTTAGGCTTGAATCCGAGGTTGATTTGGTGTTTTGGTGTTGTTTCAGGTGTTCCGAAGGTTCGACTAAGTTCGTGTATTGATGTATGACTTGTTGGTATTATAGGTTGAGGTCCCGAGGGCTTCGAGTGTGTTTCGGGTGAGTAACAGATTGGATTTTAGAGGTTGAAAGTGTTATCTTCTAGTGTATTGAAGTTTTGGTGTTTTTCCGCACTTGCGGATGGGGAGTCGCAGGTGCGATGGTCGCAAATGCGGAGTGATGGCCGCAGATACGGAATCAGGCAATTGGAGCTTGAGTGCAGGTGCAGAGGTTTTGTCACACTTGTGAGCCCGCAGGTGGAGGGGAGAGCTGCAGATACGGAAGTGGGCGAATAAGTGGAATCCGCAGGTGCGCCCTTAGGACCGCAAATGTGGTTGTGCATGTACGAGTATGGGGGCTGTAGGTGCGAGACTTCTGGGCAGAAAGTATAAAAGCCATACTTCGCGAATTTTAGCCCATTCTTCACCATTGTTGGCCTGTTTTTGAGCTTTGGACAGTGATTTTCAAGGGGAAATCAAGAGACATCAGTGAGGTAAGTGCTTGGGTTCTATTACGTGTGTTTATGATGATTTTTCCACTATTTAATCATGAAATTAGTGAGAATTTAGGGTGAAGTTGAAGGGGTTAGGGCTTGAGTTTTGGAGGAGGTGAGGATTTGAGGGACCAAACAGAGTCGGATTTTGATGAATTTGATATGGTTAGACTCGAGAGTGAACGAGCTTTCCAGTTTTGAAATTTTTGTCAGGTTTCGAGACGTGAGCCGAGGACCCGAGTTTTTTTTAGCCAATTCCGGGTTTATACCCTCAAAGCCAGAGTTAAAATTGTTACTTACCTTAACAACATAGAATCCTACTCCGTGATGCCCTCGCCCCTTGACTCGGTCTCTAAAAGCTTCAAAAACAATTTTAACTCTGGCTTTGAGGGTATAAACCCGGAGAATTGATATCATGTGACTGTTTGGAGGTGATACTCATGCTAGGTGACACGCGTGTGGGTGTACACTGCGAGGGATTGAGACTTGGTCTGTCCCGAGAGGCCTAATAGCCATTATTTGTATTTATGTGTTTACATGCCTGTTAAACTTGTCTGCCTTCATGTTATATATCATGCTTAGGCTTTATTCATGCTCACATTAGTTGTACTCAGTCATAGAAATTCTTGTACACGTTTACCTCAGTACAGTGTAATACTTGATTTGGACTGCTTTCCCTTATTTGTTGAAAATTGTTAGGCTGGAGAGGTACATGACTGAGTGAGGTCGAGGGCATGTTGTGAGACATTGTACTATAATACGTGAGTTGTCCGTGCAGATCGAGATTGTACTATAGCACGTGAGTTGTACGTGCGGATCTAGATATGATGTGATAGCACGTGGTTGTCCGTGCAACACGTGAGTGGTCCGGGCATATTAGCACTTGGGCTGTAGTAGCCCCTCCAAAGTGTGAACACCCACAGTGAGTGCAGGTACCTATTGAGCGTGTGCATTGAGGGCTGAGGAATTTATTGACATTGCTGTGAGGTTTCATTATTTATTGTTGTTACTGCATTTATCTGCTAATTGCCTGGTGGTATTTGCTGATTCATGAAATTTACCTTTTACTCATGTTTATTCTTAATTGTGAAAAGTAATAATTGAATTGTTCTGCTTAGCTCGTCATTACTACTCAGTTCCTTAGTTATTTCTATTACTTATTGAGTCGGTTGTACTCATACTACACCCTGCACTTTATGTGCAGATCCATGTGAGTTTGAGCGCGGTGATCGTTGAGTCCAGGCCGACTTATCTTCGGAGACTGCAAGGTAGTTGTTTGCGTCCGCAGGGCCTTGTTACTCCTTCTATATTCTATTTTCTCTTTTGGGTTGTATTGACAGTTAGATAGTGATATATTAGTTTATGGATTTAGACGCTCATAACTTAGTGACACCTTGATGTTTGGGGCCCGTTTCCGTATTTCTATATATATTTTCAGAGTCTTTCTTGGTTTATGAAAAATTCACATATTGAAAGTGTCTTTATTAAATTCGTATAATGAAATTATTAGTAATATTTTGGGAAATAGGCTTGCCTTATATCACGATAGGCGCCATCACGACATGGTTTAGATTTGGGTTGTGACAAGTTGGTATCAGAGCCTAGGTTACATAGGTCTCACGAGTCATGAGCGGGTTAGTAGAGTCTTGCGGATCCGTACAGAGACGTCTGTACTTATCTTCGAGAGGCTGCAGAACCTTTAGGAAAATTTCACTCTTGGATTCTTGTCGTGCGTTCTATTTATTCTGGTAACTAAACATCTATTAATTTCATTCTCTCACAGATGGTGAGGACTCGTGCTACCGGTCAGGAGGGATAGCCACCAGCACCACCAGCTCGGTCCACGAGAGGCTGAGTCCACGGTAGAGGCCATAGTAGAGGCAGATACATCGTCAATGCAGCAGTTGGGGCAGCACCTACAGGTCCCCTAGTTGTCCCCTCAGAGCCAGGTCCCCGAGGTAGATGTTCCGGCGGGACGAGCTCAGGCACCACCTGTGCCTATTGTGATTCCTGGCCTTTAGAAGTCCCTAGGACAGATTCTATCAGTATGTACGGGCCTTTCTCAGGCGGTCTCAATTACTACGACCGCAGCCACTTCTCAGGCGGGGGGAGGCACCCAGACTCTCGCCGCCCATACACCGGAGCAGGTTGTTCAGGGACTTCAGACACCAAGGACACCACCAGCCCAACCGGTCGCAGCTTCTCAGGAGCATGTAGTTCCTGCTATGCCGGAGGATGATTAGCGTAGGTTGGAGAGGTTTGGGAGACTCCAGCCTCCACCCTTTAGTGGAACAGAGAGAGAGGATGCCCGGGATTTCTTGGACAGGTGCTAGAGGATACTCCGCAAAGCTGGTATTTTGGAGACTTGTGGGGTGTCATTCACTACATTTCAGTTTTCTGGGGATGCACTCTGATGGTGGGAGACTTATGAGAGGTGTAGACCTGTTGGCGTAGCACCCCTAACTTGGCAGCAGTTCTCCGTGGTATTTTTGGAGAAGTTTGTGCCTCAGTCCCGCAGAGAGGAGTTGCGCTGACAGTTTGAGTAGCTTCTCCAGAGTGATATGTCGGTGACACAGTATGAGATGCGGTTTCCGGAGTTGGCCCAACATGCTATCTTGTTGGTTCCCACTGACAGGTAGAGGATCATGAGGTTTATAAATGGTCTCACTTTTCAGCTACGATTTCTTATGACCCGAGAGAGGGTGTCTGGTGCTACCTTTGATGAAGTTGTTGACATTGCTCGACAGATTGAGATGGTTCATGATCAGGAGAGGGTTGAGAGGGAGGCCAAGCGGCTTCGTGGACCAGGTGGATTCAGTGGTGCTCCTCATGGGGGTTAGTTTCAGCACGACAGAGGCCGTCCATTTAGACATGCTCAGCTGGTTCACCCATTTCACCGTGATGCATCATCTGGCCATGGTTCTCACAGTCATCAGCAGGGCCAGTCGTCATTCAGTGCACTGCCAGCGCAGAGTTCTCATCATGCTCCGTCCACTCAAATATCACCAGGTAGTTCTTTTGGACATCAGGAGCAGTAGTTTCGTCAGGTGAGGGGTTGTTTCGAGTGCGGGGATTTTTGTCACATCATGAGAGATTGACCTAGGCTATTAGGTGGGACTCCACAGCGGAGTACTCGGCCGATAAAACTAACACCAGTTCCTCCACCACCCGCCTAGCCAGCTAGGGGTGGGCCTCAACCAGCGAGGGGTAGAGCCCAGTCAGCTAAGGGTCGCCCGATAGGGGGAGGAAGATCAGAGGGTAGTCAGGACCGTTTCTATGCCCTCCCAGCCAGACCAGACACTATTGCTTCAGATGTTGTGATTACAGGTATTTTCTTCATCTTTCACAGAGTTGCCTCTATATTATTTGACCCCCTGGTTCTACATATTCATATGTTTCATCATACTTTGCTCATTTTCTGGATATGCCCCGTGAGTCATTAGTTTCACCTGTTCATGTATCTACTCCTGTGGGCGATATTATTGTTGTGGACCGTGCGTATCGATCATGTGTGGTGTCTATTGAGGGTCTGGAGACCCGAGTGGATTTGTTGTTGCTCAGCATGGTTGATTTCGATGTGATATTGGGCATGAATTGGTTATCTCCATGTCATGATGTTCTAAACTGTCATGCTAAAACCGTGACCTTAGCGATGCCGGTATTTTCGAGGGTAGAGTGGAGTGGTTCTATAGACTATGTACCGAGTAGGGTGATTTCATATTGAATGCTCAGTGTACGGTTGAGAAGGTTTATCTTTCTTACTTGGATTTTGTGAGAGATGTTAGTGCAGAGACTCCTACCATTGATTCTGTTCTGGTGGTATGTGATTATCCGGATGTGTTTCCTGCAGACCTGCCGGGCATGCCGCCTGACAGGGATATTAACTTTGGTATTGATTTGGTGCCAGTCACTCAGCCCATTTATATCCCGCCATATCGTATGGCACCAGCAGAGTTGAAGGAATTGAAAGAATAGCTTCAGGAAATCCTTGACAAGGGGTTTATTCGGCCTTGTGTGTCACCTTGGGGTGCACCGGTTCTATTTGTGAAGAAGAAAGATGGCTCCATGAGAATGTGTATTGACTACAGGCAGTTGAACAAGGTTACAGTCAAGAACAAGTATCCTTTGCCTTGTATTGATGATCTATTTGACCAGCTTCAGAGAGCGACAGTGTTCTCCAAGATTGATTTGAGGTCCGGGTATCACTAGCTGAAGATTCGGGATTCAGACATTCTTAAGACATCTTTTAGGACCGTTATGGCCATTATGAGTTCTTGGTGATGTCTTTTGGGCAGATCAATGCCCCAACAACGTTCATGCATTTGATAAACAGTGTATACCAGCCATATTTGGACTCCTTCGTTATTGTGTTCATTGATGACATCCTGGTGTACTCTCATAGCCAGGAGGAGCATGCTCAATATTTGAGGATTGTATTACAGAGATTGAGGGAGGAAAGCTTTATGCAAAGTTCTCCAAGTGTGAGTTTTGGCTTGGCTCGGTAGCATTTTTGGGGCACATGGTGTCCAGTGAGGGTATTCAGGTGGATCCGAAAAAGATAGAGGCGGTGCAGAGTTGGCCTAGACCGTCCTCAGCTATGAAGTTTAGGAGCTTCCTTGGTTTGGTGGGATATTACCTTCGCTTTGTGGAGGGATTTTCATTTATTTCTTCGCCCTTGACCAAATTAACCTAGAAGGGCACTCCATTCAGGTGGTCGGACGAGTGTGAGGAGAGCTTTTAGAAGCTCAAGACTGCTTTGACCACAACTCCAGTGCTAGTTCTGCCATCAACTTCAGGTTCTTATACTGTGTATTGTGATGCCTCGGGGATAAGCATTATTTGTGTTTTGATGCCAATTGAAGACCCATGAGAAGAATTATCCAGTGCATGATCTTGACTTAGCAGCCATTGTTCACGCCTTGGAGATTTAGCGTCATTATTTGTATGGGGTTCATTATGAGATTTATATTGATCACCGGAGTCTGCAACATCTGTTTAAGCAGAAGGATCTTAATTTCGTCAATGGAGATGGTTGGATCTCCTTAAGAACTATGATATCACTATTCTATACCATCCGGGAAAGGCCAATGTGGTGGCCGATGCGTTGAGTCTCCAGGCAGAGAGTTTGGGGAGTTTAGCGTATTCTCCAGCAGTAGAGAGACCGTTAGCATTGGATGTTGCCATCTTGTGAGATTGGATGTCTCGGAGCCTAGTCGAGTGTTGGCTTGTGTGGTCTCAAGGTCTTCTCTTTACGATCGTATCAGGGAGCGTCAATATGATGACCCACACTTGCTCGTTCTTCAGGACAGAGTACGACAAGGTGATGATAGGGATGTGATTATTGGTGATGACGATGTGATACGGATGTGGGGCCGGATATGTGTGCCTGATGTAGGGGGATTTGGGAGTTGATTCTTGAGGAGGCCCACAAATCGCGGTATTCCATCCATCCGGGTGCCGCGAAAATGTACCAAGATTTGATGCAGCATTATTGGTGGAGGCGGATGGAGAATAATATAGTTGGGTTTGTAGCTCGGTGTCTCAACTGTCAGCAGGTTAAGTATGAGCATCAGATACCGGGTGGCTTTCTTCAGAGATTAGATATTCTAGAGTGGAAGTGAGAGTAAATCACCATGGACTTTGTAGTTGGACTCCCACGGAATTCGAGGAAGTTCGATGCTATTTAGGTTATTGTGGATTGACTGACCAAGTCTGCACACTTCATTCTTGTTGGAACTACTTATACTTCAGAGCAGTTAGCTGCAATTTATATCCGGGAGGTTGCTCGCTTGCATAGTGTCCCGGTTTCCATCATTTCAGATAGAGGTACTCAGTTTACATCTCAGTTTTGGAGGGCCGTGCAGCGAGGGTTGGGTACTCAGGTTGAGTTGAGCACAACTTTTCACCCTCAGACGGACGGGCAGTCCAAGCGCACTATTCAGATATTGGAGGACATGTTACGCGCTTGTGTTATTGACTTTGGGGGTTCATGGGACCAGTTTCTTCCACTCGTGAAGTTTCATATAACAACATCTATCAATCGAGTATCTAGATGGCTCCGTACGAGGCTTTATATGGGAAGATGTGTAGATCTCCGGTTGGTTGGTTTGAGCCGGGTGAGGCTAGACTCTTGGGTACAAATTTGGTGCAGGATGCTTTAGATAAGGTGCAATTGATTCAGGAGAGGCTTCGCACAACACAATCTAGGCAGAAGACCTATGTAGACAGGAAGGTTCGTGATGTATCTTACATGGTTGGGGAGAAGGTATTGTTGAAGGTTTCACCTATGAAAGGTGTTATGAGATTTGGGAAGAAGGGCAAGTTGAGCCCTGTTGATACCCAATTTTTCCCTATATTATTTTCAAAACGCATATATATTTTCAAAAAAAAGCATGAGCATCAATTAGTATTTTTTCATAATTTTATGTAATTTTAAAGGATTTTAAATTAATTTATTCCATCATTTTATTATCTAAATAATTACTAATTGCATCAAAAATAATTTTATAATAATTTTATTGCTTAATTTTTATCTTTTTTATATTAAGCTTTAATTATTCTATGCATAATTATATTTACATCTTTAGGTTATAATTGCAATGACTTTGCAACAATAGCCCATGTGTGCATAATTACCTTATTTTTACACGAAAATAACTTTTTACATTTATACAATATCCAAATAATTATTTTAAATTATTTTCATACACAAATAGCATTTTTTTATAATTTATTAACTATTTTTATAATTTTATTTTATTAGATTAAATGGGTATTTAAAAGATAGCCCATTTTTTAATTAATTTTCGGACTCCAACCCAATAACCTACCCAGCCTAATTAAACCAACCCAATAACCCATATCCTTAACCCGCCCCAACCCAGATTTAATCATGGCCGTTGATCTCAGAAGATCAACGGTCCAGGATCAACCTTCCTTTTTTAATTACACTAATCCTAAACCCTGCCCTCATTTCCCTCTAACCCGCCGCCTCTGAATCCTTTTCTTCCCTCTCTTCTCTCTCACCCCTTCTAACCCTAGCCCACCGTCACTCATATTCCTTCGATTCATGGGGTTCTCTTGCGATTTCAGGCCTTATTCAGCCTCATCTCTCTACTGGTGTTGTGATTCTCATGCTACTTGATGGATTCTCAAGAGATTCGAATCAGGCTTGGTTCAAAATCTCTCTTTTCTCGACTCATCCGTCTACATTCACCCCTACGTCTGTGAGTACTACCACTTTTGTGTTTCTATGGTTTCAAATCTATGGTTCAAACAAGATTTGATTCATTTCTGTTTATCTTCATAAACTTAGCTATTTTCCATTTGAATATGTTTAGATCTATATAGATCTGAAGTATTTTTGTGTCTGTTTGGCATTTTTCCTCAAAGATTTTTTTTTAGCTCTTATTGTTAACCGATTTTTATTTTACCTTAAAAGCTAGGGTTTCGATTTTTAAGGGATTTCTGCAAAAAAAATGTTTAAAACATTTAAATGTTCAACTCTGGTTTTCTTCTTTACTTTTCGACTGATTTCTTTTGCTTGAGTTTCATCTCCATGCCTTTATGACTTAGGGTTTCAATTAATTTGACTAATTATTTCACTGTTCTTGCCTGTTTACCTCAGCTTTGTAAATTAGCATGTTAATTGATTTTATTGCTTAAATTAGGGTTTGAAATTGTGTTAATAGCGATATTTCCTTATCATACTTTTACCTATTCTTTCCTTATGCGTGATTAGTAATTGGTGCTACTTTCCTTGATTCTATTACTGACCTGATTTTTGTGCTTTGATTATTGGGGTTAATTTTTAATTGATTTCTAGACTTACTGCTTACCTTATTTAGCCCTAATCTTGTTTGCTGATTTATTCCGTCAAAGATTCTCCTTAATTTAAGTAATACTTACGTGATTCTGTCCCATTAATTGGTTTGTGTTAACCCTAATTGATTGGTTAGTTGATTTTTCATACCTTATTTGTGTGCCATTGATTTTTCTACCTTATTTGGTTTTACTCTACTGTATGCTATAAAAATCCTTTCATTGTTCTGATTTCAAACACGCTTACACACTTACACTCAGACACATCTACCTACATACGAAGAGACTTACACTGAGACTCTTACACTCACACGCACAACTTCTTTACTGAACAATTCTTACAATTCAAAATTCTCAAAGCAGTCTGTTCTCTCATAAACTTGAGTTCTTTCTATCACTCTGATTTGCTGCACTGTTTAGCTGGCTGGAAGCCAAGGCTAAACTCTCTGGATCCAAACTGCCATTACATTCATGTTTACTTTCTTCCTAACTGGTATGTGTTAACTCCTGTTATCCTATTTTGTTCTATGTGCTTATGTGGTTATTTTATTTCAACCTTAGCATGCTTCTCTCTGATCTATGATTCCTGCTTAATTCTTTCTAAACTGGTATGCTTTGGTTCTTGCTACCCTGTCCTGTTCTATGTATTTGTTTGGTTAATTATTTCAAACTTCAGCATATCTCTTCTTAATACATTCCTATATGATCCCACTTAGTGATAATTGCTAAACTAAGTCATCTTCAATAATGTGAAATCCTAATTATTCAGTTGTATGTTCCATGTTCTGCAAACATGTAATATGATGCCAATTCTGTCTATTAATTCAAGTATCTTATCTTTTTTGTGATTGCTTTAAATACTAGTACAATATGTATGTCTAAACCAATACCAATTTGTTTGAACCATATGCTAAATATGGACTCTGTTTGTGCTAGGTGAAGTTCTATTTGCAGTCCTGTAAATTGAATATGTTTGCTTCTAAAAATCAAACTGTTTTTCTAAACATGTTCCCCTACCATTTATATACTGTTTTCAAACTTCTACTCTTAGTTATCTAGGTTCCTACCACCCCCAGTGTGAGCACTGCGTAAGGTCGTTGAGACTCCTCTGAACTATGATACATTGGGGCTGGTCTTCCAATCCTTTACAAACTATTTCTCTAAGTAAGGTTCTGGTGTGAGCATTACCCGGGGTCCCTTGAGAACTTTGACACACCAGAAGCCCAATTTTGTGTATCATGAATGGACCATCTGTATACTTCAGACTTGTTTTGCTTGAAGGCCTGGTTTTCACGTTAATATTGGGCCTATGAAGGCTCCCTATGGTATAATGAATTTTTCTATGTAATTTATTCATTATTGGGTTGTAATAATGTAAATCTCTGTAATAAACATATCTGGGGTTATTAGTAAAAGCTGGTTTTTTTTATATATCTTTGTTAAAAAAAACTCGGGTAGAAATCCTGCCTATAGGTCTATTGTGTTGGTTCCTTATGTGCATGTTATTGTTCATTTAAAGATCCTGCCTATAGGATATTTTTCTGACTGTTTGTGACTCTGAATCTTCATATTTTTGGCATATTAGAGACACTACCTATAGGTATTTCGTTAATTCTTCATTAGAATCCATGTTCATAGGATCTACACATATTTTCAATCTCAACGTGCATTAGTGATCATGTATATAGGATCATATTTGTATGAATTAATAAACTTTCCTGATGACTTGTCTAAAATTCTGCTCACATGTGATTAATAGAATTCATGCCTATAGGGATTAATACCAGTTTCAACTTAGATATCATGCCTATAGGAGATATAAAAATCAGTTTTCTTCAATTTAGATACCATGTCTATAGGAAATAAACAAATCAGTTTCAACACTTAGAAATCATGCCTATATGAGTTAATTAATGCTGCAAATTAGAAAGCATGCATATAGGATCTAAAGAGATAAAATCTGTTTGCATGAGTTAAAATCAGTAACTCGCTCAGAAACCATGTTATAGGTATATAATTAACAATTGTAGATTCCATGACCATAGGATTCTGCTCCAGTTATCACTTAGGCAAACTTGTAGGGTTATTAAGAATTCTGGGTCTAAAAACTCTGATCCCTTGCTGCTTGAAATTTGCCCAGATTCAGAATTTAATCAAATTAGTAGGCAAGCCAGTAGGTCCCCATGCTCGTTTTAATAAATTGGTTTCTTACATTCTGTTTATGCCCATCTAGATATCCTACCTATAGGATCCTAAATTAATGAAATTTGCTGATTGAACTACGTGCATTTGTTGTTACTTATGGAGGTTAACATGAGCCCTTATTTTCTCCTTACATGATAGTCCTATCTGAATTTTGTTTGTCGCCTAGATTTTTCTCATTTTCAGCAACATAGGTCAGTCTAGAACTACCTTAAATAGAGGTCCTAAACACCTCCAGGACCATAGGTAAGGGACGGGTAGTGCACGCATAAGGAACAAGTTAGAAGCTACTAAAACGCTTAAGTAACAATTGAAAGATAGTAATTGAGTAGTAAAGAAAATGATGACCCGTGCGCTAATACTATGTGTAGCACCCCAACTTGAGGAAAGTTACCAAGTATTGCATGGAAATGATCCTATAGGCTAAAAAACTTAGGACCCCTTTTAATTCATGTTTTGAAATAATAGTTGTCTAAATTGCTTTATTTTCCTTTAAGACTAATTCACTTAATTAAGTTCGGCCGAGAACCACTGCTGTGGACCTCGAGGGGTGCCTAACACCTTCCCCTCAAGGTAATTTCGAGCCCTTACCTGATCTCTGGTGATGCAAACTAGTTTCATGAGTTAACTGCTCTAGGTGCCGTAACGCACCTTAATCCATTAGGTGGAAACTCTTCAAATCCCATACCCCATACCAAAAGGAAAAGAGTTGTCTCAGAAACGTCGAAACCCGATTTCGTGAGAAAAAGGGGGCGCGACAAGCCCTCGATTTATTGGTTCGTTTGAGGTACTTCGGAGGATTGGGGAGGTGGCCTATGAGCTTGCTTTGCCACCCAGCTTGTCGAGTGTGCATCTGGTATTTCATGTTTTCATGCTTCGGAAGTATGTTGGTGATCCATCCCATGTTTAGGACTTCAGCACGATTCAATTGGAGGGTGATATGACTTATGATGTGGAGCCGGTGGCTATTTTGGATCGGCATGTCCGGAAGTTAAGGCCAAAGGACATAGCTTTAGTGAAGGTGCAGTGGAGAGGCCAGCTTGTGGAGGGGGCCACCTAGGAGACCAAGCGGGAGATGCGGAGCAGATATCCATACCTATTTGAGACTCTGAGTATGTTTCTAGACTTGTTCGAGGACGAACGTTTGTTTAAGAGGGGGAGGATATAACGACCCGGTCGGTCGTTCTGAGAGTTATAGCCTCGTTTCCCCCATTTCTGCTTCTTTATGTGCTGTTCAGCTGTGTTATGTCATATCGGGTTGGTAGGTCTCTTATTAGGAAGCTTAAGTTGGAAAAGTCAATCGAACATTGACTTCTGGGTAAATGATATAGGATTTGGATTTTTATTGTTCAGTTAGCTCTGTTAGGTGATTTTGAAATTAGGAGTGCGTCCGTAATGTAATTTGGAGGTCTGTGATAAAATTAGGCTTGAATTGGCGAAATTTAGAAATTTGGCGATTGTGGTGGGCAGTGGAAAATTAGTTATCGGGGTCGGAATGGAATTTCGGAAGTTGGAGCAGGTTCGTAGTGTCATCTGTGACGTGTGTGCAAAATTTGAGGTTATTGAGACGTGGTTTGGTAGGTTTCGGCGTCGTTGGCAAATTTTGAGAGTTTAGAAGTTCTTAGGCTTGAATCCGAGGTTGATTTGGTGTTTTGGTGTTGTTTCAGGTGTTCCGAAGGTTCGACTAAGTCCATGTATTGATGTATTACTTGTTGGTATTATAGGTTAGGGTACCGATGGCCTTTTTGGGTGAGTAACGGATTGGATTTTAGAGGTTGAAAGTGATGTCTTCTAGTGTATTGAAGTCCTGGTGTTTTTCCGCACATGCAGATGGGGAGCCGTAGGTGCGATGGTCGCAGATGCGGATCAAGCAATTGGAGCTTGACGCAGGTGCAAAGGTTTTGTCACACCTGTGAGCCCGCAGGTGTGAGAGGAGAGCCGCAAATGCGTAAGTGGGCGAATTAGTGGAATCCACATGTGCGCCCTTAGGACCACATATGAGGTTGCGCAGGTGCGAGTATAGGGCCGCAGGTGCGGGACTTCTGGGCAGAAAGTATAAAAGCCATACTTCGTGAATTTTAGCCCGTTCTTCACCATTGTTGGCCTGTTTTTGAGCTTTGGGCAGTGATTTTCAAGGCGAAATCAAGAGACATCAGTGAGGTAAGTGCTTGGGTTCTATTACGTGTGTTTATGATGATTTTTCCACTGTTTAATCATGAAATTAGTGGGAATTTGGGGTGAAGTTGAAGGGGTTAAGGATTGAGTTTTGGAGAGTTTGAGGTGAGGATTTGAGGGACCAAACAGAGTCGGATTTTGATGAATTTGATATGGTTAGAATCGGGAGTGAACGAGCTTTCCAGTTTTGCAATTTTTGTCGGGTTTCGAGACGTGGGCCGAGTTTTTTTAGCCAATTTCAGGGTTTGGAATTCGTTTCTTTAGCTTATTTTGATAGTATTTTTCTGGTTGTGATTAGATTCGGAGCTTTTGGCGACCGAGTCGAGGGGAGAGGGCATCCCGGAGTAGTATTCTACGATGTTAAGGTAAGTAACAATTTTAACTCTGGCTTTAAGGATATAAACTTGGAGAATTGATA
Source organism: Nicotiana knightiana (assembly GCA_005239525.1). Lineage (NCBI taxonomy): Eukaryota > Viridiplantae > Streptophyta > Magnoliopsida > Solanales > Solanaceae > Nicotiana > Nicotiana knightiana. Next base: position 86,410 of record ML379490.1, read on the forward strand.
TCATGTGACTGTTTGGAGGTGATACCCACGCTAGGTAACATGCGTGCGAGTGTACACTGCGAGGGATTGAGACTTGGTCTGTCCCGTGAGGCCTAATATCCATTATCTGTATTTATGTGTTTACATGTCTGTTAAACTTGTCTGCCTTCATATTAGAGATCATGCTTAGGCTTTATTCATGCTCACATTAGTTGTACTCAGTCATAGAAATTCTTGTACACGTTTACCTCAGTCTCTGTTATCTTGATGATACACTATAATACTTGATTTGGACTGCTTTCCCTTATTTGTTGAAAATTGTGAGGCTGGAGAGGTACATGACTGAGTCAGGTCGGGGGCCTGTTGTGAGACATTGTACTATAACACGTGAGTTGTCCGTGCGGATCCAGATTGTACTATAGCACGTGAGTTGTACGTGCGGATCTAGATATGATATGATAGCACGTGGTTGTCCGTGCAACACGTGAGTGGTCCGGGCATATTAGCACTTGGGCTGTAGTAGCCCCTCCAAAGTCTGAACACCCCCAGTGAGCGCAGGTACCTATTGAGCGTGTGCATTGAGGGCTGAGGAATTGATTGACATTGCTGTGAGGTTTCATTATTTATTGTTGTTACTGCATTTATCTGCTAATTGCCTCGTGGTATTTGTTGATTCATGAAATTTACCTTTTACTCATGTTTATTCATAACTATGAAAAGTAATAATTGAATTGTTCTGCTTAGCTCGTCATTACTACTCAGTTCCTTAGTTATTTCAGTTACTTGTTGAGTCGGTTGTACTCATACTACACCTTGCACTTTATGTGCAGATCCATGTAAGTTTGAGCGCGGTGATCGTTGAGTCCAGACCGACTTATCTTCAGAGACTGCAAGGTAGCTACTTTGCAGGGCCTTGTTACTCATTCTATCTTCTATTTCTCTTTTGGGTTGTATTGACAGTTAGACAATGATGTATTAGTTTATGGATTTAGACGCTTATGACTTAGTGACATCCCGATGTTTGGGGCTCGTTTTCGTAGTTCTTTATTTATTTTCAGAGTTTAGCTTGGTTTATGAGAAATTCAAATATTGAAAGTGTCTTTATTAAATTCGTATAATGAAATTAGTAATAATATTTGGGGAAATAGGCTTGCCTTGTATCACGATAGGCGCCATCACGATATGATTTAGATTTGGGCCGTGACAAGAAAAGAAAGAAGACTTTTGAAATTTGTGGTCTTAAAAACTTAAGGGGTAAAAACTTTGTGGGGTCATGACATCCGTGTGATTATAAAAGCTTCTCATTAAGGGTACAATGAGTAAAATTAAGAGTTTAAAGTTGAATAATTTCCCAATTTAGAATGTGTCATTTATTTTGGAACATTCTAAAAAAGAAAGTACCGCATCTAATTTGAAACAGAGGGAGTATAAAGTTTGCTAAAAGTTAGGCGGGTTGGGATATGATACAAATTTTAGCCCATCTTGACCCAATTCAATTCCGTCCAAGTAATTCGTGGGTGCATCAATACTCACCCATTTGTTGACGTAGCCTATTTTGACTCGCCCTAAATCATCCCAACCAGTCCATTTGACACCTACTTCTACCCTAATTCTCAACCTCCATACTCGCCTATCAAGAGTCATATCAGTAAACTGCAGATGTATATGTCCTGCCTTATCACCTTTCTAATACTACTAATTTGTTTGGCACCATAATTATAAAATATTTCTTTCTCCGTCCCAATTTATATGAGGATTTTTTATTTTCAGAAAAAGAAGATTTTAAAAAAATTGTAGTCTAAAAGATAATTTTTCTTTTATAATAATCTCATTAAAATAAAAATAGAAGTTTAATATTAAATTATTTAAATATTTAAATATAATATATTTTTGTGAATTTCATATTGTAGACGACACCGCCGATGTTACGCCGAGGAATCGGGAGCAAGGAAAGAAAGATGGACCCATAAATAATTTTCTGTGACGCTACGTATGTGTCGTTTGGTGTCCACTAGTTTTAAGCTAGCCTTTATGCTTTCAAAATGGGGTGTCATTTCCTTCTTGCAGATAAAGATTATGTTTTTTTTTTATAAATCTTTTCTGACTCTGATGTGTCATTTGTATTTGAATAAACACTTGCCACTATTTCTGTGGTAAACAATGAAATGCTATTTGGTGACACTTGTCAAGAGATCATCCATTCAATTCTCAACATGGCCAACATTGTTTTGTTGCCAATCCTTTCTTGCCTGCCACGTGCCAACCACAAGCACAATTTAGGCCGAGGGATTCAATTGACATCCTTTTTGTGAAAAATTACAATATGTAGTTAGGCCAACATTTATTTTTACTCTATAATATGCTATATACTAATCTTTTTAATTTATTCGGATGTTTACTTCCTAATATTTTGGTATCTCTTAGTAAAATTCCTGATCATATCTGGTAGTGTTCCAATATGCTTGAGTGAAAACTAGCTGACGAGCTTGAAACACACATTAAATATGCTTGCTAGTCGAATATAGTTTAATATAATATTGTATTCACAAAGATTGGAGTTAAACAGTATTTTCGTGGTTTATAACTCGATTGTTATCCAAGATGATCAACAGTTGGGAATTATGTGATTTAAACTAAAATTAACTACGAGCCTTAACTATTGATTAGTGACAAAAAACGCAAGTAATAAGTAAGTAAGGATATCAATTGGGAGAAATAGGGTTGATAGGATAAGTGCAAGATAAATGTTTGAGATTTAACTCTAGATAATTTATTTCTAATGTTCAAATAAGTCTCTTGAATTCACTTGGTTATTAGTTCAATTGATTAGTAGAAACTCCTCTCTCGATTAAGTCTCAACCTCACAAGATGAACCAATTTTAAGCATGTGAAGCTATGCAATAATTCGTGGTGAATTGGTCTTTGGGAGGACCTCTCTCGATTATCTTCCTAATTAAGTTCAATCAACAATTCAACTAGCGTCTTCCAATTACTAAAAAGAATTAATGACTTCAACCAATAAAATATAATGCAACAATATCACAAGTTATGAATCTCTCGATTACATGAACAAGTGAATAAGATGCAACAGTTAAAACATCCAAAACGATTCAATACATAAAACTAGAGTTAATTATCCACAAACAAGTATCAAAACACAAAATCCATCAAACCCTAAAGAGAACTACTCCATAGATATAAAGTAATTTATCACAAATATAAAAATATAAAACGATCCAAACTCTTGTCTTGAGTGAGGATGGAATTATGTGCTTTCGCTTCTCCACCTTCTCTCTAGCCTTCTTAGGTCTTAGATGTGTCAAAAAGTCTAGAAAATACCTTTTTTTCAAGTATTTATACCAAGTAGGGTCGGGCCTAGACGATATTCATTTTTTCCTAGCTGAAATAGAAAAAATTGAAAACTTATTACTTTTCATGCATCGCACTGTGCGTAACATTAGTGCTTTTTCCTGGCAGACCCCAAAAACCCAGGCTCTGAAGTATGCTATTTTCTGACAGACATTTACACTAATGCATCGCCCAGTGCGCAGCACTAGTAACGAATTTGAGAAAATACAAACGTGAAAGTTGTAACCCGTTGTATTAGCTTTCCAACGATATATTGTGGAGCCCAAACGGAGTTCTGAGCGAAAAACTATGTACATTTTACTGGACACATCGCTCGATTCTTCGTTTCGTTTCACTATCATCTGTTGATCACCAAACTCAAGCCCAGCTTAATTCCTTGGGCTTTTACTCAGACTTCAAAGCTTCAAATCACTTTGATTTATTCCATAATATCTACATAGCTCGGAATCACTCCTACAAGGCATAAAACACACAATTAGTGTAAAATACTAGCGATTAAAGCTCAAACTCAATTAAGTGCAGTGAATTGAAATATAATAATCGACTAAAATATAAAATTATAGCCTACCATCGTTGACTTAAATCAACGGTATGTGATTTTTAATTTTAACCGCTCCTTTTGGTTGAGATTTGTAGGCTTGCTTGTTAATTTTGAACTTGCCAGATTGTCCACTTTGACTAATTCATCGGATAATTTGTTTAGCCCATAAGCACTGATCATCGAGGTGATTAATCCAAAGATTGGAGTAGGCGACTCACATCAAATGCAGCCGATATCCAATATGAAAATCTTAAGTCTCAGAGTTCTAGTTCTTCTATTTCCAAATCATCGTCCTCTCAATTTAATGTTTTATTTCCCAAGAAATTCTAACTTATTAACTATGATAGTAATCGCAACTCTAAATAAACTTAGAGAAAGAATCCACCCTCTAAAAGCTAATATTCTTTTTATCTAAATGCAGTTAGGGAGAGTTATATTCTTTTATCTAAATGCAATTAGGGAGAGTCATGTAATTCATTTCGAAAAAGCAATTCGGGCATGCACTTATAATTTCAAATAGAAAGCAGGCCTTGCCATCAAATCGACTAGAAGTTCCAAATAAAAAAAGTAAACTAAACCTTTTTCCTAACGCCCAAGCTAAATAGAATATATACTCCCGTGTAGGGGTGACAATTTGAGCCCAAACCCATTCAACCTGCCCAGAGATTAATGAGTTGGGCTATAAATATTTTTATTCATGGGTCTATTTGGGCTGCGCCAAGTTAACCCATTATTTTTTATAGGGCATTCTGACTCATTAAGCAGCCCAAATACAACTCATGAAACTCACCCAAAACTAGTAAAAATTGCACGGGGCGACCAAAGTAAAAATTGCACGGGGCGCCCCCATTTAACCTATACCCATTTTTAAAAAAGTTTTAACTTGTATCCACTTTTTAAATAACCCCAGCCCCCTTTCTCCTCCTCCTTCTCCTCCGTTTTCTTTCTTTCTTTCTTCTTCTTCTTCTTCTTCTTCTTCTTCTTCTTCTTCTTCTTCTTCTTCTTCTTTCTTCTGCTGCTGTTGGTGCTGCTATGGAACTTCAGTTGATGAGATGATTGACATAAATATGTTTATCAGAGCTGAAGTTCGCCAGTTACAAAACAAAAACTTCAGCTCTAGAGCTGAAGTTCGCCAGTTACAAAAACAAAAACTTCAGCTCTAGAGTTGAAGTTTGCCAGTTACAAACGCCAGTTACAAAAATAAAAACTTTAGCAATTACAAACAAAAGCTTTGCGTTAAGAGGTGCACAAGTTAAAAACTTCAGCAAATAGATAACAAAACTTCAGCTCTAGAGCTGAAGTTTGCCAGTTACAAAACAAAAACTCCAACTCTAGAGCTGAAGTTTGTCAGTTACAAAAACAAAAACTTCAGCTCTAGAGCTGAAGTTCGCCAGTTACCAAAACAAAAACTTCAGCAATTACAAACAAAAACTTTGCGTTAAGACGTGCACAAGTTAAACAAAAACTTCAGCAAATAGAAAACAAAACTTCAGCTACTATGCTTAAGTTCATCAATTACAAACAAAAACTTCAGCACACTTGGTTCAACACACTTGCTACTTCAGGCCCGTCTACTAGAATGCTGAAGTTTTGCGTGATTGCGTTTGCTACTTCAGCCCCGTATGCTGAAGTTATGCGAAAAAGCGGGTACACTTGCAATTTTTTTTACAAAGCGGGCACAAGTTAAAATGTGACACAAAATGCAGGTATAGATGCAAATGCCCCCCGAAACAAAGGGATCTCAACCCAACTTATCTAGAAATTTACTTAATTGCCTAAATTTCATTTTCTTTTTGTATATTCAACTTTTATTTATTTATTTATCTGCACCACCCACCAACCCCCCCACACGCTCACCCTTCAAAAAAAAATTTAACTTTTTATTTTTATTTTTACTTATTTATTTATTTTTTGTTTTTTGCACCATCCTTCCTACCCCCTACCACCCAACCCCCCCTCCCCCCCCCCCCCCCAAAAAAAATTTTTTTTTTACCTTTTTTTTTTTGTATTTTTGTTTTGTATTTTTTTTGTTTATTTTTGTACCACCCACCCTTAACCCCCCTCCCAACGTATCCATACAAATAATATTTCTTTCCCTTTTATAGGGAGATTCAAGTACAACATCTACTCTTTTTTATGATTGAGAATTAATGAAATGTTATAATAGGTAATCGTAACTGTTTCGTGAAGATTCTGTAATGTTTGAACTCATTGATTGAAGATCTATGAATCTGCCCTCTTTTCTGTCCTGGTTCACTTTGACTGTGTCTCTTCAACTCTTTGAATAGACTCGAGCGCCCGTTCTAGTCATCTCGTGGGTGCTTAGCTCGTATCTACTTACTTCGTATCTCTTTCTAAGTTTTCCTCCAGCTGTCGTTCTTCCATTGATCCACGTGGCTTGCCATGTCAACCACTTGATTAATTCCACATGTAATATTTATTTTACTAATACAGATAGTCCCCCCACTTACAAATTATTCAGTAATTGAATATTTGGGAAGTGGATATTCATTTATGACGGGAACTTTTTGCGCCATTTCACTCGTGCCATTGAATCTGCTTCTAAACCAATACGTCGCTTGTCACTTCCATTTACTGCATGTGCCACGTGGTAGTCTTGGATTGGTTCTGCAATTCTTTTGCGGGTTTTAGGGCTTTTTGTGGTTACATCAGTCACAAAGTGACATTTTTCATAATGGCATTACCATCATTATTTGCCTTTTTTGGCGGTTGCCTCTTCATATAAATACTTCGTTTGCCTTTGCTTCTACGAAAAAATTTCTTCTTCTTTCATAACTTACACATATTTCTTTCTCACTTAGTTATGTCTTCCTCAAATCCAGACCCTAAAAAAGTTATAATTGTAGACGAACTCTCCCATTCTGCTCCGTTTCGAAGTAGAAGAGGTGGCAGATTAAGAAGTTTAGGATCTGTATCTACTCGAGGATCCCCTTCTCAACTTAATATTACTCTTCCATCAAATTCTAGGGCTAATGTCACACCTTCATCATCTTCTAGGACTAGGGCTTCATCATCACATAGATCTTCCGCTAGGAGTAGAGAATCTAATGAACCATTTTGTGAACCTAAAGTAGACGAAATCATACCCGCTGAACTCTCCTTTTCCACTGATAGTGAGGCAATAAAAAACCAGGTCACTTCCATGACATCTCATGACCACGCTGATATTTACCCCATCTCAAATCACTGAGGGTTTAATTTCCATTGTGCGTAAAGATTGTTGTTGGAAATTTGATTTCCCGATTTTGGTCCCCAATGAGAATCAAAGGATTACTTCTTATAAAGATGGATTTTCTTTCGTATACACATATCCCTTCATATTAGGTTTTAGGCCTCCCATCGATCTAGTCATTATCGAGTTTTGTCGCTTCTTCAATGTATGTTTGGGACAAAGGTCCTATTCTTTGGAGTGCAGTGGCATGCCTTAGGTACCTAGCAAATTTGTCTTCTCTTCCTTTAACCTTCTACCGTCTGATCTATCTCTACTCTCCTAAATTATTCCATCAGGGAGTTTTCACTTTTGTGGCAAAGAGTAAGAGAGTTTTGGTCAGCCCTGAGGACGATAAAGATCGTGGTTGGTATGCTAGGTCTGTTGCTGCCCGTACTAGTGGATTAGTAGGTGAAGAGAATATTCCCTTCCCTGAGAAGTGGAACTTTGCTCGTAAGTTACCTTTTCACTTCTTTCCTTTTCACGATGAGTACACGTTCTCATAACTGTTTTTTTTCTCTTTCTTTCAGCAACCATGAGAACTGTTGAGGAGATTCCTAGTTTTCGTGGTTGAGTAGAAAAATTGTTAACAGTTGCTCCGATGGAGGAAAGGTCTTGGAAGTACCTTTCAGTTAGGTTTGTATGGAAAGTAAAAATTCATGGTAAGCTTTTTTTTTTTCACTTTCTTTTTACCCTCATATTTTCCTCGAAACTTATTGACCCTTTAGCTTATCTGGGTTTTCTGTTCGTGGTGCTACTGTTGCTGCAATTACTGCTTCAAGGCTCTTTTTATCAAGGGCTTAGGAGATAGTTTTGGGTTCTTCATAAAAAAGGAAGGCGGATAGGACTCAAAATTCTGAAGATGAAGAAGAGCAAGAGGAAGGCTCGTTGGTGCGAAAGCCACGAGCAAGGAGACGAGTTATTTCTGATGATGAATCTACTCCCCTTCCTAGTTCAACTCTCGTACCTGAGCCTGATGATGCCACCCAAGTGAATTCTGATGAAGAAACTCCTGCTGCCACCCATGATTCAGTTGAACAACTTTTCTTGAGGGTTTAATGAAGAAAATATTGGCTCAATTTCTGAGGAAGCGCCTCTTGCCATTTTTCCCGCATCTGCTCCAATGGAACCTCAATTACCCGTGCCTATCTCTATCTCTGCTGCCCCAACTGTGACTCTCGTGGCTCCTTCGACTGACCCTACTACCGTACCTTCTCACGTTAAAATCGGTTCTTCTAGTAGTGGGGCGATGAGACAAATTACCATAGAAGTTCCTGCTGAAGGTAACCTTTTGAAAAAATTGGTCCAGGCTGATGTATGGTTAAATACATTGATTGGCCCATCGAAAATTCGAAGTTGGAAATCCATAGTTCTCTTACATGGATGAATGATATTGTACATTCGTCTTTGAAGGTACACATCATGTGTTCTATTTTTCAGAATTTTACCTTTACTCGTATCACGTTTTCCTTTTTATTGTGCAGATCAATCTCATTAGCACAGAGATGATGAAAAGGATTGTGCATACGGAGCAGCTGATGTACAACTACCTTACTGAGGCAGATAATTGGAAAGAGCAATTCGAGAGTCTTCAGCTTGACATGGAAGTTATAGAGGAAGAAAAATGTACATTGGGGCAGCAGGTAAGAGTCATGGCAGTGGAGTTGGCCATTGAGAAGGCTTCATCAAACCAGGTAGTCAAGGACAAAAATCTCCTTGAATCTTCATTCGCTGAACAACTTTCCCAGGCTTCTGAGGAGATAAGAAGCTTAAAAAATTTATTGAACCAGAAGGAAGCTTACTATGGGGAACTTTTTCAAATGCTAACACAAGCTCAGGAGGATCTTTGTGTGTCCTCTAATAAGGTTCAGTTCTTGGAGAGATCCCTTGCCCCGCTGCAAGCTTTCTATGATGCAGCTTTGATTGAAAAGGATGAGTTAAGAGCTGAAATCGATCAATGGGAGAAAGATTACGAGGCTCTTGAGGATAAAGCAGCCTTTGATGTAAGTTGGGCTTATTTGAATACCCGCCTTGAAACATTAACGGAGGTAGGCCAGGAGAACTTTGACTTAAAAGCTGAAATTGTAAGGACCAAAGAGACAATCGAGAGAGCCCGACAAAGTCAAAGTTTTTCATCACCTGATGTTGATGTTCCCGTAGGTGATGAGATTATACCTGGTGAAGTTGCTACTCAACCCTCATTTGCTCAAACTACTCTTCCTTCTGATGAAGCCAATCTGCCCCCCAGTGAAAAGTGATATTTGGAAGTGTTGTTGTTTTTTTATGTTGGAACAATTGGTGGTTTATCCCCGGTCCCATTTGGAGGTAAAGTTTTTGGAAAATCCCCAGGTCAGTTTTGGGGTTGTTTTTGAATAAATCAAATAGGTTTGAATTAAGTTCGCACTTAGTTTTAACTGTTTTTTAATATCAATCTTAAGGTTTTTGCTCAACTTGTGTGATATTTTAATTTGAGTTTCTGTCTTACTCTTAGTGTTTGCATAAAAATGCTTTGATTTTTCATGTCTTTTTGAAACAAACACGATCTAACAAAGAGGGCTCTTTTATGAACGACACTTAATGAAGAAGATGTTTCAACTTCATAATGGTGTAAATATACAAAAAAAAAATAGGAATACACATGTTCCTTTGAGTAGTGTTCTGAAGAAAGTTTTTGTATTATTTGAACTTTCATACTTTACATGTGTTCGAGTATCATCTATGACTCTTTTGTAACTGTTTTCTTTACAACAGATTTGAATAAATACAAGGTTATAAATTATAACCCGTGACTAAATACTGCCTTTAACCTAAACATTCGTTTACATCCACGAGTACGTCTTTGTAGGTTTTTGAATCAGGCTTGCGTTTTTGGCTCTTGACTTCTCTATTGACTTTTGATTTGTTGGGTAAAGTAGACCTCAGGCTTGACTTGAATTTTGACTTTTTCTAGTCTTCTTTTCCTTCCATATTATATAGTCCCCCAAGTGTTTGAGCTTTGAAGTATGAAATCTCGAGCACTTGACTATTCCTTCCTTGCGGTCCTTGTCCTGAAAAGGAAAAACATACGAGACTCGAAGGCATACAGTTTAGATGATGACTACTTAACCCTTTGAAATTTCCATCAGAAAGGTTGTAACCCTAGATCGGGAATTAAGTTACTTCCGCGTGTCTTTCATATCTGATATCATCATTTGGTATGGATTAGCTTTTTGCCTATCATCTAAAATTGTTAGTATAATTTTAACTGTACTAAATAAAAGCATATGTAAATGATACCTGACCGTGGGTACTTTTTTTGCTTAGAAATAGTACTTCTTTAAATGAAAAACATTCCAGCTCGAGGGTAAGACCTTTCCATCTATGGTTTCCAACTCATAAGCACCTTTCCCTGCAATAACTCGAACTTTATAGGAACCTTCCCAATTTGGACTTAACTTTCCTGCTCCAACAGCTTTTGTTGATTGGGAAATTTTTTTTAAGAACGAAGTCCCAATTTTGAAATATCTGAGGTGAGCTTTTATGTTGTAATACCGCTCTATAATATGCTTTTGTGCTGCCATGCGAATTAAAACGACCTCCCTTCTTTGCTCGAGTAGATCTAAATTTGTTCTTAACTCATTATTGTTTGATTCTTCTGTTGCTAATGTAAATCTCGTGCTTGGCTCACCAATTTTGACTGGTATTAGAGCCTCTGAACCGTAGACAAGTGAGAATGAAGTCTCTCCCGTGGATGTTTTTGCTGTAGTTATATAAGTCCATAATACTCCTGGTAACTCTTCAAGCCAATTCCCTTTTAACTTCTCTAGTCTCTTCTTCAAATTATTGATGATGATCTTATTTGTTGACTCAGCTTGTCCATTAGCCACGGGGTGATAAGGTGAAGAGGTGATACATTGGATTTGCTAACTTTGGAAGAATTTTGTGATTTGCAAGCCTATAAATTGCGGGCCATTATCGCATACGATCTCTTCTGGAACTCCAAAGCAACATATGATATTTCGCCAAATGAAATTCTTCACCTCTTTTTCTCGTACCTGTTTAAAAACACCTGCTTCTACCCATTTTGAAAAATAATCTGTTAGTACTAGTAAGAATCGTACCTTTACTTTGGCTTGTGGTAAGTGTCCTATTATATCCATTCCCCGCTTCATGAATGGCCACAGGGAAATAACCGGATGTAATAATTCTGCGGGTCGATGCATATTGTTAGCATAACATTGAAATTTATCGCATTTGGCTACAAACTTTTTCGCACATTCTTCCATTTTAGGCCAGTAGTACCCTGCTCTGATTAGAGTTTTAACTAGAGACATTCCACCTGAGTGATTTACGCAATGTCCTTTATGTATTTCTTTCATCACGTACTCAGTTTGATTAGGTCCGAGGCATCTTTCTAAAAGACCACCAAATATTTTGTGATATAAATTGTCTCGAATTAGACAGTACCGACCGACTTTCTGTCGAAATGCTTGAGATTCTTTCTTATCTTCAGGTACGATCCCATACTGCAAAAAATTTACAATCTTGTTTCTCCAATCCCATGTTAAATTATTGAAGGTTACCTCGTGTTTATCCTGGTCCAGTGCTGAATCAAATAAATGTATTGCAATGGCATTTTCTTCGCTTGTTATTTATGATACCGAAGCAAGGTTAGCTAATGCGTCTTCTTCTACATTTTCCTCTCTGAGTATTTGCACGATCTTCCACGATTGGAACTGCCTGACCAATTCTCATACCCTTTCCAGATATTGTTGCATTCGAGCCTCTCTAGCAGTGTAAGTGCCCTGCATAAGATTTACTACTAGTTGAGAGTCACTCTTAATCACGATTTGTTCTATAAAGAGTTCTCGTGCTAGTTCCTGACCTGAAATAACAACTTCATACTTTGCTTCATTGTTAGTAATAGGGTAACATTTAATTGCTTGCCTTATCGTTTCACCTGACGGTGATATTAAGAAAATTACCAAACCGTCTCCTTTAACATTAGAAGAACCGTCAGTAAATAAAGTCCATGTTCCTGGATTAGCTCCAGTAAAAATATGTAATTCCTTTTCTACTTCAGGAATTATATTTGTACTAAAATTTGCGACAAAATCTGCTCAAATCTGCTCATATTCGCCTAATTCTATTGCCCACTTGGCTAATCTGCCTGACAATTCTTGTTTATGCAAAATATTTCTTAAGGGATATGAAGTTTTGACATAAATTAGATGACATTGAAAATATGGTCTCAATTTCCTAGCTGCCATGAACAAGGCTAAAGCTAGTTTCTCTAGATGAGGGTATCTAGTTTCAACATCCAATAAGGATTTACTTACATAATAAATGGGAGATTTCTTATCTTTTTCTTCCCTTACTAAGACTTCACTTACAACTACTTCTGCAACATCAAGATAAACATACATTCTTTCTCCCTCCCTTGGCTTAGATAGTAAGCGAGCATTTAATAGATAAGACTTCAAATTTTTGAGGGCTTGTTGGCATTCTTCAGTCCATGTAAACTGATTATGCTTCTTTAATACTAAAAAGAACTTAAAACTCTTCTCTGAAGATCTCGAAATGAATCTTCCTAAAGCTTCAATCTTACCTGGCAATCTTTGAACCTCTTTTTTATTTGTGAGTACATCAGGTATTTCTTCAATAACTTTAATTTGAGCAGGAAGGCGCATTTTTATGGATTTAGTTTCACGTTATACCGGCGGAGGATCTCGAATGTTGTTGAAAGATGTTGGAAATGGTCTTCGACTTGTGCCGACTTGGCCAACATATCATCGATGTACACTTCCATTGTCTTCCCCAGATGTTCTTAGAACATCTTGGTCACCAGCTTTTGGTACGTGGCTCCATAATTTTTCAAGCCAAATGGCATGACTTTGTAATAATAAGTCCCCATGTTTGTAATAAAGGAAGTTTTTTCCTCGTCTAAGGGGTCCATTTTTATCTGATTAGAACCAGAATATGCATCTAGAAAACTTAATAGTTCGTGACCTGCGGTAGCATCAATCATTTGATCTATTTGTGGTAATGAGAATGAGTCCTTCGGGCATGCTTTGTTTAAATCAGTGTAATCTACACAAACTCTCCATTTACCATTATTTTTAGGTACTACCACAATATTAGTTAACCAATTAGGATATTTTACCTCGCGTATTGAACCGATTTTTAAGAGTTTCTGTATCTCTTCATCGATCACTTGATTTTTGAATGATCCCCGTTTCCTCTTATTTTGTTTGACAGGTACGAATGATGGGTCTTCATTTAATTTATGAGTCATCACTTCCGGAGGTATACCTGTCATATTTAAATGGGACCATGCAAAACAATATGCGTTAGATTTTAAATATTCAACTAACTTACCTCTTCTTACTGGGTTTAGCCTTGCTCCGATATGAATTCTTCGTTCTGGACATTGCTCGAATGATGGAACAGCTTCGAGCTCCTCAATCATTGTTTTTATGTTTTCATTTTCCTCTGGCTCTTGAATAACATATGGCTCGGAGTCCACGCCTGTCTGTTTTGATGCAACCTCTGTTGAGATTTGATTTACCGTATCTTTATCATTTGCACCCGTATCTGTTTGAGCCGCTCTCGTGTCGTTCAGTTCTGTTTCCGTATCTCTTTGACTTGAGTGTATCACTGAGTTGATATTCCTCAAAATTTGTTGATCTCCTCGAATATGTTGAATACCCTATTTTGAAGGGAATTTGATAACCTGATATAATGTGGACGGTACAACGTTCATGTCATGAATCCATGGCCTTCCCATAATTACATTATAGGCCATATCCGTGTCAATGACTTGAAATTTTGTTTCTTTGATGACCCCTTCTGTGTAAGTGTTTAATTCAATCTCTCCTTTTGTAATGATAATAGAGTTATCAAATCCAGATAGAGAACGTGATTTTGGTATTACACGATCTCCCACCAGCATCTCTTCCATGACTCTTAATAGAATAATATTCACTGAGCTACCTGGATCAATCAAGACTCGTTTTACATTAGTGTCATGTATAAGTAAAGATATTACTAGTGCGTCGTTGTGGGGAACCAGTAGCCTATCAACATCTGCATCATCAAATGTTATGCTATCATCTTCCAAAGTTTCACGAGTTTGCTTCCCGTGAGTTATTGTGAACTTTGTTGTCTTCCTTGCTGCAGTATAGGTTACGCCATTAACCTCTTCTCCACCATTTATCACGTTTACTGTTCTTATTGGATATGGTGGTTTTGGGGGCTCCTGTCTATTCTTCATATATGCCTACTTGCCTTTTTCACTAAACAACTCTGTTAGATAGCCCTATTTCAATGAATGTTCTATCTCACCTTGTAATAATCTGCAGTCTGATATTCTATGCCCGTGATCATTATGGAATTCACACCAAAAGTCTGGGTTTCTTCTGTTTGGGTCCGATCTCATCTCTTTGGTCCATCGAACTTTATTTCCCATGCTTCTCAGAACAGAAACTAGCTCGGAAGTACTCACATTGAAATTATAGTCTCCAATTCTCACATTTGTGTTATTACCTCTGTTACATTCATCTCGATCCTTTCTGAATCTTGACGATGATGAACTTGAATCTCTATTTGATGGCTTGTGATCAACATGTATATTTTCGAGTTTGGAATGAGCTTCCCGTCCCCAAGGTCCCATGTAGGGCTCATACCTATTTTAACCGGTCCTCTTCTCTGATTCTGATCGCCTTGAACTCGTTTTTTCTTCTACCTTTGACTGAGCTATGGTATCCTCTTCGATTTGTAATTTGGTACTGTACCTGTTATAAATATCATTCCATGTCGTGGCTGGGAATTCTCGCAAGCTCTCTTTGAGTCTCCTTGTAGCTTCCGAGCTTTTCTCGTTCAAATTGCTTGCAAATGCCATGGCTGCCCAGTTGTCAGGTACTCTAGGTAACAACATCCTTTGTCGTTGGAATCTGTCTACAAATTCTCGAAGTAACTCTGTATCTCCCTGTTTTACCTTGAATATGTCTTCCATTCTTTTTTCTACTTTTTGTGCACCCGAATGTGCTTTTATGAACGAATCTGCAAGCTCAACAAAAGAGTCAATAGAGTTTTCAGGTAAGAGAGAATACCACGTTAGCGCTCCTTTGGTAAGAGTCTCCCCAAACTTTTTGACCAGCACATATTTGATCTCTTGCTTGGTTAAGTCGTTTCCTTTTACTCTCGTTGTGAATGCAGTGACGTGGTCGCGTGGATCAGTTGTCCCATCATATTTTGGTATATCAGGCATTTTGAATTTTTTAGGAATCGATAATGGTGCAGCATTTGGTTTCCATGGTTGTTGGAAATATTTATCAATATCAATCCCTTTGATGACAGGTGGTGCGCCAGGTATTTTTTCAATACGGTCGTTTTGTTCCTTCACCTCTTTCTGCAAGGTTAGTATCAAAGATTGTAAATCAGAATTACTTATCGTACCTGGTCTCCCTTCGAGTGATTCGTAAGGAGTTCCTCCACTTCCATAATTAGCCAATCCTGAGTGTGGATTTTCCATAGTTGCAGTATTATTTGGAGGAGGCGTTGGTGATACAGTTGGTAGCCCCCTCACGAAAGCCTGGAGAGCTTCATTCACATATTCAACAATTATTTGTTTCACAACATCTTGCTCTCCTGTTTCCTCATTCCCAAGTTGGTCATTGTTTTGAGTAGTGGATCTTTCTGGGGTTGGTTCCCTCAAACCACGTGGAGTTCCTTGAGGCGATGGAACTGGAGTTCCTATTTTCTGTTGGTTGTTGTCGTTGATGTTTGACATGATTTAGTTAAGTAAGAATAATTTGGAAAGTGAAAGGATTATCAGATTCCTAGTAATGGAACCAATTTGTTTAACCAAAGAATCAGATTCTTAGTCAAGCTTATTTTAAGAAGTACTTGGCTTATTTTAATCAAGAAATTCAATACTAATAATAATGGAAATAAGAACTGAGAATAGTAAGGAAAATAGTAGAAAGCACAAGAATGTAAAGTATATTCCAACAAATAATATCTCTTTCCCCTTTATAGGGAGCTTCAAGTACAACGTCTACTCCTCTTTATGATTGAGCATTAATGAGCATTTATATCATTAATAAAACGTTATAATAGGTAATCATAACTGTTTCGTGAAGATTCTGTAACGTTTGAACTCATTGATTGAAGATCTATGAATCTTCCCTCTTTTCTGTCCTGGTTCACTTTGACCGTGTCTCTTCAACTCTTTGAATAGACTCGAGCGTCCGTTTCTAGTCATCTCGTGGGTGTTTAGCTCGTATCTACTTAGTTCGTATCTCTTTCTAAGTTTTCCTCCAGATATCGTTCTTCCATTGATCCACGTGGCTTGCCATGTCAACCACTTGATTAATTCCACGCGTAATATTTATTTTTATTAATACAACCAGCAGGTTCATTGATTTGCAATGATGTATTTGAAAGGCTAGCTTCCCGTTCATTTAACTCGTCCACATCTAGGTCATAACCATCGCCATCCACCTCATCATTATACGGGAATGTCTTTACCATCATCAATGTCCTTGGATGTTGTATACGTGCTTGGCTTTCCTCTAGCGGAATCTTGATCCATCTGAAATAGATCAATAAATTACTAAGAAAAACAAGCAGTAACCTCGAAAGTATGAGGAAAACAAATTGTCCTTCGATTATTCAGAGTAAGAGTTTGGCCTAATAACTTTAGCTGAACACAAATTATTGCGCAAATAGTCAAATACCCTACACATACAGATAATAAATGCAAAGTTCCACTCATTTCATCGTATCCTATGCTAAGTACTATCTCTTCCTGAGATCTATGACAGTCACGGGTGGATCAATATTGCGACTAGGGGCATCAAATGGGCGGGTCGGGTCGGGTCGGATATGAACAAGTCGAAAATGGGCAATTCAAAAAATGGATAAATTATCTGACCTGGCCCGTATTTGATACGGATAAAAAATGAGTTATCCGGCAGATAATATGGATATTCATATTATCCATGGCTTCTTGAATATGATCACTTAGGGAGAATTCTTAGTCACCCAAACTTGAGAAACCCCCAATTTGATTCAAGAGTTTACTTACAAAATTAAGTGACCAATTTACTACCTAAAACTTTCAAGCAACAAAATAACTAGAAATCAACGACAACACTTAAGCAGTTTCGGATAACAATTAGTAGGAGGGAATATTCCAGGGTCACAGGTTACCTAACAATCATGTTGCGTTCTTGGCTTAAAATGACTAATTGATTTATCATGATTGTTGATTGACATGGTTAATATTACTCATATGAATCTGCCGAGTTCTTACTCGCCTATTTATGATAACTTAATGCCTATATGTCTATGGAATTAAGATTAACAAGAATGCATTTACACTTCTTGTACTTCAACAAAGCAAGGCAATTAGGTATATTTCTATCCTAATTGCGAATCCGTTCCCCGATGCCCGAGTTCAAGAACCTGCTCTATTTAATTCTATATGCAATCTAGAATTCCCACTTTCGAGCTCAACTCTAGATTCACAGATAGTGTTTCACTATTAGCTACTCAACAAAATAATTAAACACGGAATTAAATAAATAACCCAATATGATAAAATCGAATTCGTCAATTTAAACTTCAAACATTAACATTCATTAGCACCCATGACCCAGAACAATAGGATTCTTAGCTACTCATGTTCATACAATCATCAAAAATAATATTTTCAAATATAAAGTCAATGAATACTAGAGGAAGAATGGAAGAATTGATCAACCCTGTGCTCCCGAGTATTTCGTACTTTTTTTTTCTCTCAAAGTCACGTCCTACCCTCCAAAATAGGTGTAAGACCCCTTTTATACGAGTTGAGATCGTGTATGACCGAAATAACTTTGTCTTGGATGAAATAGAAAAAAATCACGTTTTGAGCATCCAACCATTGCCTAGCGCTAGCCCTGCCACAAAAAACAGTAACGAACGAATTCAATTATTCTTCCCCGGTCGTTTTTGCCTTCTTTCCTTTAAGTTGTATTTCTCTTTCCGTTTTTGTCTTCACTTGGGGGGACAAAACCCAAAGTGTGTCCCCCATTTTTTTAATCTTTTAATTTCTTTCTTTTTCTTCCGCCTTTTATTCAGTTTTGCTCCAAATCTCTTCATCTTCAAACGGTTTTATTCCTACACGATTAAAATATAATATTAAGCATAAAATAATATAGTTAGCACTCTGTAAATGGTCAAAACTAGGCTCACCCAATTTTGTATGATTAATCGAGACTAGGATGATAGGCCGAGAATCGGTCCCATGTTACGTCAGATCGCGACATGAGGATGTATTACCAACGTCGTAATCCGAGGACCAGTTGAGGCCGAGACCAGTCGAGGACGATACCAAACGGGATAGGCACCGAGCAAGACCGAAGAAAGTCTGCTAAGTCGAATAACGGAAAGCCAAAATATCCGTGATCAGACAAGGATCGTGGCAGAAATCTCTGCACGTGTCAAATCAAGAACAATTATTTAGCCAATCATGAGCTTTTCTTCTGTATTTAAAATTGTACCACAAGTAGAATTTCTCTACTATATAAAAGGGGGAGGGGGGTTCTGATCATTTGTAAAAATCACATTCACGCATAATAAGGAAATACTATACATTTTCCCTCTTAAGCTCTCTTATTCTGCTGCTCAGTTCATCTTTTTCAATTATACATTCATTTGGTTCGAGGGCGATCAAGCTCGAGGGACAAGCTGCATTTTACATTGGTTTGCTTTATTTCATAGTCAGTTTCTAGAATTAATTCTCATATTCATCAATTTGTGCCAAGTGAAATCACATATACTTAAAACCACTTATAAATTTAATTGTTATTCAGTTTTAAGGGTAAATAGTTTGGCGCCCACTGTGGGGCTAAGGATAATAGTGACTGCCTAGTACTAATTCTTATAACACACACCGTTTTACGCTTGTTCTTCTAAGTGTTTTTGATTTTAGGATCAACATGTCGAATTCTCAAGCAGTACCCACACACGCTGATAATGGCCTTGGTTTTCACGAAGAAAATGACAACATAGCCCGTCCTAGGGAACTAGGTACCTCAGGCCAACCTCGAGGTAGTACCGATTGCATATCCCATCAACATCAGTTCCCATGTTACACTGAATGCAAATCTGGGCGTCGACCCCGAAAATACTATCCACAGAGACGTTCGATTAGTCGATCAAAATACACAGGGAGACGAAGAAGGCAGAGTCAGCCTTTAATTAATATTTGAAATGTTTCAGGCTCAACAAGCTGCCATAGCGCAACTCCAAAATCAGAACCACGCACCGAGTAGGGATGAACACGAGCCCTCACTAGAAGTTATTCTGGGACTGACCCTGCTATTATGAAAATGCTCGACGAGCTTACAAGGCGAATTGAATTAAGGGAGAAGAAGATTGAAGCAAATGACAAAAAAGTAGAAGCGTATTATTCCCGAGTTGATCAAATTCCGGGGGCACCACCAATTCTGAAGGGTTTGGATTGAAAGAAGTTCGTACAAAAACCTTTCCCCCGCAGAGCGCAGCTCCTAAGCCCATCCCAAAGAAATTCCGCATGCCGGAAAGTACCAAGTATAATGGAACTACCAACCTCAATGAGCATGTCACTTCTTACACATGCACAATAAAGAGGAACGATTTAGAGGATGATGAGATTGAGTCCGTTCTGCTGAAGAAGTTTAGAGAAACTTTATCGAAGGGGGCGATGATATGGTACCCTAATTTTCCGCCCAACTCCATTGATTCCTTTTCCATGCTCGCAGATTCCTTCATCAAAGCACAAGCCGAAGCCATAAAGATCGAGACTAGGACGTCGGACCTCTTCAAAGTGAAGAGTTCGTATCTCGGTTCCAGATGAAACGTATGTACCTAACCCCATCGTAAATGACTGGTCCATCCATGCTTTTACTCAAGGGCTAAACATACGAAGTTCAGTGGTCTCACGACAGTTAAAGCATAATTTGATAGAATACCTAGCTGCAACCTGGGCCGATGTGCACAATCGGTACTAGTCAAAAATCAGAGTCAACGATGATCAGTTGGGAACTCCTTCCGCGTTTGTTTATACAAACAGGCCCATCGGCAAAATTCAAAGGAATATCGACAGAGAACCACGATCGGACAGAGATCGGTATCAACCATACGATGGAGATCTGAGAAATAGCGGTCCTGGACGCAACCATGTTCGAAGTGATCGAAGAAATGATCGAGGACAAAGCTCCCAAGGGCTCATGAGTAAGACTGGTTTCAACAGAAATGTCGAGCCCACAGAAGCGCCACGAATATCAGAATACAACTTCAATGTTGATGCATCAGATATTGTATCGGCCATCGTGCGGATCAAAGATACCAAGTGGCCCCGACCTCTACAGACCGATCAGGCCCAGAGAAATACTAATCTAATGTTCAAATATCATGGCACTCATGGTCATAGAACAGAAGACTGCAGACAGCTGAGGGAGGAGGTAGCCCGTTTGTTTAATGAGGGTCATCTTCGAGAATTTTTGAGCGACCGAGCTAAGAACCACTTCAGAGACAGGGATGCAAATTGAAAGAATGAACAAGAAGAACTACAACACATAATTCACATGATCGTTGGTGGGGTAGACATTCCACAAGAACCCGTATTCAAGCGCACCAAGGTGTCGATCACGAGAGAAAAGTGAACTCGGGATTATGTACTGAAAGGGACCATGTCTTTTAATGACGAGGATACAGAGGGATATCAGAACCCCACAACAATGCACTGGTAATATCTGTTCTTATGAATGAAATTCAAGTTAAACGTGTTTTGACTGATCTAGGTAGCTCGGACAACATCATTCGATCGAGGGTCGTAGAACAGCTTGGCCTATAGGATCAAATTATGCCTGCAACCCGGGTTCTTAACGACTTCAACATGGCGAGTGAAACCACCAAAGGTGAAATTATCTTACTAGTGAACGTGGCCGGGACCATCTAAGAGACAAAGTTTCATGTGATCGAGGGTGACATGAGGTACAACGCTCCGCTTGGAAGTCCTTAGATCCATAACATGAAGGCAGTACCCTCGACCCTTCACCAAGTACGGAAGTTCCCGCAACCGGAGGAAGTCAAAATAGTGTACCGAGAGCAACCTGCCGCCAAGGAGATGTTTGCATTCGACGAAGTGATAATGGTATCGGCACTCTCATCAGCAAAGGGATCGGATTCAAAGGGAAAATAGGAGGCCAAATAGGAACCACAAATACCAGCCTCGACCCAACTGGAGGAGCAGCGGACAGACAAGGAAGAGGAAGAGGAAGAGGAAGAGGAAGAGGACGAGGACGAGGACGAGGACGATGACTATTAGATCCCTCGATCTTTTATAATTTCTGATGACTCCGACACCACGAAATCAACGGTCGAAGAGCTGGAACAAGTCATATTGATCGAGTATCTACTCGAACGGAAGGTATACCTGGGCACGGGGTTAACCCCCAAGCTCAGGAAAAGCTTATTCAATTCCTTTTAGATAAAATGGATTGATTTTCTTGGTCCCATCTCTATATGACAAGGATCCCATCGAACATCACTACCCATCGATTAATCCTGGACCCAAAATTCTGTACACTAAAACAAAAAAGAAGGCCCAGTCCGAGGTTAAGCATACAGTCATCAAGGACGAGGTAACCAAACTTCTCAAAATAGGATCCATTCGGGTAGTAAAATATCCCGAATGGTTAGCAAATGTAGTGGTAGTCCCTAAGAAGTGAAATAAACTTAGAATGTGCATAGATTATAAAGACTTGAACAAAACATGCCCTAAGGATTCTTTTCTTTGCCGAATATCGATCGCATGATTGATTCTACAACCGACCATGAGATTCTCAGTTTTCTCGATGCCTACTCCGGGTACAACAAAATACAGATGAACCCGGAGGATCAGGAAAAGACTTTGTTTACCACTAAATATGGCACCTACTGTTATAATGTAACGCTGTTCGGATTAAAAAATGACGGCGCAACTTATCAACGCCTAGTAAGCCGAATGTTCAAAGAACAAATAGGAAAATCAATGGAAGTTTATATTGATGACATGCTAGTTAATTCCCTGCGAGCAGAGGACCATTTGAAACATTTTCAGAAGACTTTCAGTATTAAGAGAAAGTACAATATAAAGCTCAACCCAGAAAAATATGCGTTTGGGATCGGCTCGGGCAAGTTCCTTGGCTTCATGGTATCTAATCGGGGGATCGAGATCAACCCCGATAAAATCAAAGATATGGAGGATATCACAGTCGTAGATAACTTCAAGGTTGTACAAAGTCTAATAGGGCGCATAGCCGCCCTAAGGCGATTCATTTTGAGTTCCTCGGATAGGAGTCACCGATTCTTCTCATTGCTTAAGAAGAATAGTAGCTTTGCATGGACCTCGGAATGGCAACAAGCCTTGGAGAATTTTAAATGATATTTATCGAGCCCGCTACATCAGACCCTGAAAGCGGATGAGCAACTCTACTTGTACTTTGCCATCTCAGAAATAGCGGTAAGTGGAGTCCTACTCTGAGAAAAACAAGGTACACAATTCCCTATTTATTATGTTAGTCGGACCTTAGGTAAGGCCGAAACCAAATATCCACATTTAGAAAAATTAGCTCTTGCTTTAATAAGTGCCTCTAGGAAATTAAAACTGTATTTCCAATGTCATCCAAAATGTGTTGTAACTACCTATCCTATTCGCAATATTTTGCACAAACCCAAGATTTCGGGTCGACTGGCCAAATGGACCGTTGAGATCAGTGAGTATGATATCGAGTATTGACCCCGAACCGCCATCAAGTCTCAAATCTTGGTAAGACTTTGTAGCCGATTTCATGCCAACCCTCGTACCCGAGGTTGAAAGAGAACTGTTAATAAAATTGGGTACATCTTCGGGGGTGTGGACCCTCTTCACGAACGGTTCTTCAAACGCGAAGGGGCCCAGGTTGGGTATCATTCTGAAACCACCCACATGTAGTATTATTAGACAATTTATCAGGACTTCGAAATTAACTAACAATGAGGCCGAGTATGAGGCCGTGATTGCGGGTCTCGAGTTGGCTAAAATCTTGGGAGCAGAGGTCCTCGAGGCCAAATGTGATTCCCTTCTCGTGGTAAACCAAGTTAACAGGACTTTCGAAGTCCGAGAAGACCGAATGCAGAGGTACTTGGATAAACTACATGTAACTTTACATCGATTTAAAGAATGAACCTTACAACATGTACCTCGAGAACAAACAACGCGGCCGACGCTCTTGCGAACTTAGGGTCATCGATCGAAGACGACGAACTCAACTTGGGGACTGTCGTACAACTCATGAGATCGGTGATCGAAAAAGGCCATGCCGAAATAAATTCCACAAGTTTGACTTGGGACTGGAGAATTAAGTACGTAGAGTACTTAAAGAATGGGAAACTTCCATCAGATCCAAAGGAATCAAGAGCTCTACGTACGAAGACAACACGATTCACTTTGTCCGAAGAAAGAACACTATTTAGAAGGATGCTCGATGGACCATTGGCAATATGTTTAGGACCGGGAGATACCGAATATGTCCTACAAAAAATTCACGAGGGAACTTGTGGAAATCATTCCAGTGCCGAGTCGTTGGTCCACAAAGTAATCAGAGCAGGATATTATTTGATTGACATAGCGAAAGATTCAAAGGAGTCCGTTCGAAAGTGCGATAAATGTCAAAGGTATGCGCCAATGATTCACCAGCCTGGAGAGCAGCTCCACTCAGTCTTATCCCCATGGCCATTCATGAAATGGGGAATGGACATCGTCGTCCCTCTTCCATCGACCCCAGGTAAAGCTCAATTTATTTTATTTGTGACTGATTATTTTTCTAAGTGGGTTGAAGCACAGGCTTTCGAGAAAGAGAAAAGGAAGTCATAGACTTCATTTGGGACCACATTATATGTCGATTCCGGATGCTTGCCAAGAACATATGTGATAGTGGAAAGCAATTCATCGACATCAAAGTGACTAAATTTCTTGAGGATAACAAGATCAAAAGGATTTTATCGACACCTTATCATCCCAGCGGGAACAGACAAGCCGAATCGACCAACAAAACCATTATTCAGAATCTTAAAAAAAGGTTGAACAACGCCAAAGGAAAGTGGAGAGAGATACTGCCCGAGGTTCTTTGGGCTTACCGTACAACGTCGAAGTCTAGTACGGGAGCAACGCTGTTCTTGTTAGTCTATGGCATCGAAGCTCTTTTCCTGGCCGGGGTCGGGGAACCTAGCCTCAGGTTCTGATATGCAACAGAAGAATCAAATCATAAGGCCATGAATATGATCCTAGGGTTGTTGGATGAAAGACGTGAAGCCGCCCTCGTTCGATTGGTTGCACAAAAATAGCGTATCGAAAGGTACTACAATCGAAGAGCTAATCTTCGACATTTTAACATCGGGGACTTGGTGTTAAGAAAAGTCACCCTCAACACCCAAAATCCGAATGAAGGAATACTGGGTCCAAACTGCGAAGGCCATATTAGGTCCTCAAAATCATCAAAAAAGGATCCTACAAGCTCGACACGATGAACGGCGACCAATTACCGAGCAATTGGAACGTATCTCTCCTAAAATGATACTACTGCTAAGGTACAAACCTTCCATTATCATTTATATTCTTAAACTAACTCTTGCAGGTGTTGGATCAGAAACAAATATGGATTCTTCAACACAAAAGTTTTTAGGTCTGAAAGCATGCGTTGCACTCTTTTTCCCTTAGACCGGTTTTTTCCCACATGGGTTTTCCGGTGAGGTTCTTAATGAGGCAACCATTGATCTTGCTAACTTAGAATAATTCAACAGTATCCGAGGCTTCTTTATAATCAACCTCGAATACTGGGGGGCATTTCCCTCGAATGTCAACTTTATTGCAAGGAAATTACTTCATGGAAGCAGGGTCTCGATAGGTAAATTTTGTAAGGGCAAAACGGTCAAATGAACCGTGGCCGTATAGGTTGCTCGAGCCCTGAAACCAAACTTGTACGCATGTATAATAATTTGTAAAGAGAAGTTTTTTTCTTTGCCGATATCTCATGCCTTAGAAAATTTTTCTACTTTACAATTTCATACTCTCGATCTATTGTGTAAACAGGCTTAAGGGCTGATCATAATTGGATTTCGGATAACTACCCCCACGCTCGGGGATTACCGTCCGAAAAAAGATGAGATCGAATTGTTAAAACCTCGAGACCATAAGACCTTAAAGGAAATCCTCGATTTTTATAGGCCACGGCCACCCTACTCGGGGACTGACACTTCGGGCAAGCCTGAAGTAAAATGATCCCTAGAGGAAAATACCAAACTAAAGAGGCTATAGACGAATGAACATGGTTCAGAGACATCCGAATTCCGTAATAAAACAGGCCTTCGAATTTTTTTATAATCCGGTTAAAAATGCTACCCCAGCCAAATCATAAAAAGGCTTCGATAATATCAAGCCTCAGAAATTCTAATGAATACAAAATAGTTTGAAATCTCGAACAATTTCTAATTTTCATGCTAAGGCATTACAAATTTTACAAATACAAATGATAAAAACTTTTCCAGCCGAAAAAGGGAGAAAGCCATAAACGTTCTTTTTACAAAGTCCATATCGGCCTAATATAAAAGCCTAAGGGCTATTGTTTGCTTAGAGTTCGAGAGACCATCCTCGCTCAAATAAAAACCTAAGGGTTACTTTACTTCGATTTCGAGCAAGCACTCACTCGATTATAAAAATTATGCTAGTACCGTTTCGATCGAATTGCCTAAACCCCGGACCTCAGAATACAATTTTATAAGGCAAAAAGGAGGCAAAATTTCACAACACAGAAAGGAAGAAATTTTTTTATATATAAAATTATTTACAAGGGCAGCATGGCCCGATCGAAATTCTATACAAAAATCCAAAAAAGAAGCATGAAGGAAAGATACAGATTCTAAGGGCCTAGTCTTCTCCAGGAGCAACATCTTCACCCTCGGGGTATTCTTCACTCTCAGACCCACTCATGCTCCCGGAATCATCATCATCGGAAAAGGCCAACACTTTGGCTTCAACTTCAAGCTTTTTTGCATTCTCGATCTTTGCAGTAAGATCGAAGCCACGAGCGTGGATCTCCTTGAATATCTCCCTTCGAGACTGGCATTTGGCATGCTCAGCGACCTCATTTGCTTGAACCTGAGTGGCTTCAGCGTCGGACCGGTAAATGGCTACAATTGCATCAGCATCGGCCTTGGCCGTTTCAGCCTCAGATTTGGCCACTGCAAGTTCTATGACCAACTTCTCTCGATTGGAAGTTGCTAAACCCAACCGAGACTTGAACTCCTCAATTTTCTTGGCTTGCACCATGTTTTTCTCTTTCATGCTTTAGAGTTGGATTTCAACCGAAGACAGTTGAGCTCAGGCAACCTCCTTTTCTGAGGCAAGTCAATCCATATTTTTCTTCCATGCTATGGTTTTCGCCTTCACTACATCCACTTTCTCATGAAGTTTCCTGATTATATCGAGCTTTTGATGGACCTGTGGGATTGAACTGTTAGCCACCATGCCTGAATCAGTGCCATTAACTTCTAAGATTTTTCTTACCTACTTGTCCAGATCAGTTTGTTCTTTCTGAGCTGCTTCTAGCTCAGCATGAAGGCCTTTCACTTCCTCTTCTCTTTACTCACTGAAAATCTTGAGGGAATCTTTCTCCTCGTAGAGCCCTCAGATTCCGTCTTCATACCGGCTCAGCTCCTCATGAGATCGAAAGAAAGCTTCATGATGAAGCATCAAAGCTTACAAAAATAGAAAAGAAAGAGTTATATGAGAAGAGAAAGACTTAAGTATGAAAATTGATATTGACAAAGAGAGTAGGGGATTACCCGGTTCAAAGCTTGTTGGGCCTCGTTAAAAAAGAGACAAGGTGCTACCACATCGTCCATCAGACCTTGGTCTTCCTCCATTACCAAACTTTGAAGGTAACTAGCCACCCGTACGGGGGCTACAAGAACCCGTGCATCCTCTGGGACCGTGATGATAACCATTTGTTTGCACTCGGGATAGGCACTAAAGGCCTAAAACTAGCTGGTTAGTTTGAAACTCGAGGAAGCTTCGCCCGAGATCTTCCTCGGTATCTCTTATTTAACCAAAAAATAGGATTTTTATTCAAAGCTTAATTTTAGAAGAAATCGGGTTACTGAGAACCAAATAATTCCTTACTTCCTCAGTAATTCACTTAAAAGGAAATGAAATTGACAAAAAGTAACTAAAAAGAGAGAATAATTTATTGCACTGAATAAGCAAGAGAAAGTAAATGTATTTTGATAGTACTCAGAACTTGTACTTACTAATGAGATTCTGTCCCTCTATATAGAAGTTTACAAATATAACGTTTCCTCCTATTTATGGCGGAATCATTATGAGCATTAATGGTGTTAATTGCCCGTTATAATTAGTAATCGTAACTGTCTATAAGGATTTTGTAACGATTATGATTCCCCTTCCTCATTAATTATGGGTTGATGAATCTTCCTTCTTTTCATTCTTGATTCGTTCCGCTCGTGCCTCTTCAATAGCTATTTAGGTTTGAACGTTGGTTTTTACTATCTCATAGGTCGCGCACCTCCCGGGCTTCAATTTTTTAAATGAAATATTCTAGCTGTCATTTCCTCATTATTCTACGTATCATACTTTATCAGCTAAATATAATTCCTCGTGTATCACTTATTTACCACCAATACATATAGTCCCTCCACTTTATGAATATTCTACAATTGAATATTTGGGAAGTGTTTTCTTCAGAACCAACGCGTCGTATGTCACTTCCATTAAATGCATATGCCACATGGATTTTGGTGATTGGTTCTGCTGCTTCTAAGTGTTTTTAGGGCTTTTCTGCGGCTGAGTCAGTCACGAAGTGACGGTTTCATTATGACACTTCATCATGACTTACTTTCTATGGTGGTAACCTTTCCTTATAAATACTTCATATTTCTTAGGCTTTAGGAAACCTCCATCCTACACTACCCTTCTTTTTCATTCTTCCTTCTCACTTTGGCATATATTCCTTTGTTAATTCCTTATACAACCATGTCTTCATCAACACCTAATCCTCGCAAAGTTGTTATTGTCGAACTTTCTCCTTCTTCTGCTCCTGTTAGAAGTAAAAGAGGTGGCAAACTTTGTAGTTTAGGCTCGATGTCCAACTGTGGTTCTTCATCTCAAATCAATATTTTCGCTCCTTCATCTTCTAAACCTAGGGCTTCTTTAATCCCTAGATCTTCTTCTAAAAATAGGGAATCGAGTGAACCTTTACGTGAACCAACAATCGATGAAATTGTTCCACATGAATTTTCTTTCTCAACTGATCGAAACCATAAAAAATCAAATTTCTTCCTTAGCCTCCCATGATCGTGCTGATATTTATCCTATCCTGATCACCACTGGTTTAATTTCTCTTGTTCGAAGAGAATGCAACTGGAAACCTGACTTCCCAGTTTTAGTTCCTAGTTCAAACCAGAGAATAACCTCGTACCAGGCTGGTTATTCTTTTATTTACACATACCCTTTCACTCTATGAGTTTTGCCGCTACTTCAGTGTATGCCTAGGACATATCAGTCCCATTATTTGGAGGGTTGTTGCATGCCTTCGTTATCTATCTAACTTGGCTTCCATGCCTTTCACCTTTCATCACTTGCTTCATCTCTATTCCCCTAAATTATTTCATGATGGGGTTTTTTCACTTGTGGCCAGAAGCAAGAGGGCATTAGTTATCCTCGAGGATGATAGAGATCGTGGCATGTCCGCTTTGTTGCTGCCCCCACTAGTGCTTTGGTGGGTGAAGAGAATATGCCTTTTCTAGAAAAGTGAAATTTTGCACGTTAGTATTTTTCCCTTATCTTTTTCCTTTGTTGAAAAAAAAACTCATATACTCGTGTCTACTTTTTCAGCAACCATGGAAGTTTTAGAGGAGATTCCTAACTTCTGTGCTTGGGTAAAAAAGTTATTATCATTTGCCCCTATGGAGAGAAGATCTTGGAAATACCTCTCTCATAGATTTGGTTGGATAGTCAAAACACACGTTACCATTCTTGGTTAATTTCTTTCCTTCTCTTCTGTTAGCTTAATAATTACTTACCAAACTTCTTTTCTTTGGCTAGGATTTCCTATTTGTGGTGTTAGTCCCGCATCTGTTTCTTCTAAAAGACTTTTTGTGTCTCTTGCTCAAGAGAGAATTTTGAGCTCTTCTTCAAAAATAAAAGTTGATGGAGCCCGTGGATCTGAGGGTGAGAAGAACCGGAAGAGGGTTCTTTAGAACACAGACCTCGAGTTAGGAGGTGTGTTATTTCTGATGATGAAGCTACCCCTCCTTCAAGTTCAATCCCTTCCAAGCTTTTGGATGAGCCCCAAAGTGCTCCATTAGTGATTTCCGATGAAGAAATGAATGTTCCTCCCCATGATTCTGCTGAACAGTTGTTTACTCGTGGATTTGATAATGATGAAGCCTTTGGCCCCGTTTCTGAGGAGTTGCCTCTCGCTTCCCTTCCAGTGTCAGTCCCCGTTCATTCTCAAGCTCCCTTACCAGAAGTTGCTGCTATTACTACCCTCGTGACTGCTTCCACCTCTTCTTCCATTCCAGTTGCTACTACTTCTCATGCAGAAGTTGAACCTTCTAGTAGCAATAAGGTGATGAAGAAAATTTTCGATGAGGTTCCTGAGAGTGGGAACTTGCTGAAAAAGTTAGGTCAAGCTGATGTACGGTTGAAACCTTTGCTTGGTCCAGTAGAGAAGGCAAAGTTGGAGAGTCATAGTTCATTAACTTGGATGAACGATATTGTTCATTCATCTTTAATGGTTCGAGTTTTAACTTTGCTTTTTTCTCTTTTATTTTTTATTCAACCATAACTCCTTTACTTTATTTTGTACATCAGATTGATAGGTACAAAACTCATGAAAAGGATTGTCCATACTGAACAAATCATTGATTACCGTACCGAAGCTGACAACTAGAAGTAGCAGTTTGAGGGTCTTCAACTGGAGAAAGAAGTACTGGCAGAGGAGAAGAATGCCTTAGAGAAACAAGTCAATATGGTTGCCGCTGAGTTAGCGATTGAAAAGGCTTCTTCAAGTCAAGTTGGCAAAGATAAAGGGCTTTGAAGGAACTTCTTATCCAGGGCTTTGAAGGAACTTCTTGAGTCCTCATTTGCTCAGCAACTTTCGAAAACCACCGAAGAGATAAGGACTTTGAAGGAACTTCTTAGCTAGAAAGAGACTTATGCCGGAGAGTTAATTCAATCACTCACTCAAGCTCAAGAAGATCTTCGTGCCTCTTCTGATAAGATCATGTTCTTGTAAAGTTCTCTTGCCCCTTTGAAGATTGCCTATGATTCTTCCAAAATAGAGAAAGAAGAGTTGAAGGCCAAGATTGATTAGTGTGAGAAAGATTATGAGGCTCTTGAAGATAAGCTGACACTTGACGTCAGTTGGGATTTTTTTAATACTCGCCTCGGTACTTTGATGGAGGCCAGCTAGGAGGGCTTTGACCTTAATGCTGATATTGTTAAAGCTAAAGAGACAATTGAAAAAACTCAGCAAAGTGGTTGATGTTCCCGAAGGTGATGATCCTATTCCTGGTGAAGTTAGTGTTCAATCCCCTTCTCCCGTTGCCGATGTACCAGTGAATGATGCCACCTTGGATGCTGCCCCTTAGTGTTTTTCATTACTTAGTTTTATTTGGAACTTCTGATGGGAAGTTTTTCTTTTTTTTGGAATGGCTGTTAGTTTACCCCTATCTCATTTTGGGGTTTTTGATAACAAACAAGTATCTTAGGTTTGGCCAAATTTAATATATAATCCTCCGCTTATTTTGATGTTGAGTTTTTGTTTCACTCTTTGGTATTGCATTTAAAAATGCTTTAATATTTTGTGATTTTGATAGCCACAAATTTTTATAAAAGAGGGCCCTTTTATAAACGACACTAATGAAGAAGACGACTCGACTTCATATTGGATTAAATATATGAAAGAAGTAGAAAAAAGAATAATTTGAGGAAGTTTTATGCTTTGAAATTTTAAATTTTATACAAATCACTCTTCATTTATACAAATAAATTTTTGTACAACATCTACAACTCTTTTATAACTACTTTCTTTGTAACATGTTCCAAAATTCTGGGTCTATCTATTAGCTCGTGACTAATTATTGACCTTAACCTAAAAACTCCTAGGAACTTGGAATATATCTTATATCCTTCATGCAAGGTTACTTCAAAGGTTTTTGACTCAGCCTTGTTTTTTGGCTCTTGATTAGCTCTTGACCTTTAGCTCTTTAAATCACAGTTGAGCGATACCTAACCGTGAGTACTTCCTTTGCCTAGAAGTAATACTTCTTTAAGTGAAAAACTCCAATTCGAGGGTAGTATCTTACACTCCATGGTTTCCAACTCATATGCTCCCTTTCCAGCGATGCTTCGAATCCCGGAAGGACCTTCCCAATTTGGGCTCAACTTTCCTGCACCAGCTGCTTTTGTTGATTGAAAAAACTTTTTGAGGACGAAGTCCCCAATCTTGAAGTATCTAAGATGAGCTTCCTGTTGTAGTATTGCTCAATAATTTGCTTATGAGTTTCCATTCTTATTAGAGCCGCTTCTCTCTTTTCTTCGAGTAAATCTAAATTCGTTCTCATCTCTTCAACATTGATTCCTCAGGCTTTTGTATAAATCTCGTACTTGGCTCACCTATTTCAACTGGAATTAAGGATTCAACACCATAAACAAGTGAAAATGGAGTCTCTCCCATGCCTGTCTTTGTTGTCATTCGATAAGCCCATAATACTCCCGATAACACCTCGGGCCACTTGCCTTTTGATTCTTCTAATATCTTTTTCTAATTATTAATAATAACCTTGTTTGTTGATTCGGCTTGTCCATTGACCACATGGAGGTTAGGTGAGAAAGTTATTCGTTTAATCTACCAACTTTGAAAAATTATGTGACTTTCGTGCCTATGAATTGTGGACCATTATCACATACGATTTCTCTTGGCACTCCGAATTGGCATATAATGTTTCGCCAAATAAATTCCATGACTTCTTTCTCTCACACCTGTTTGAAGGCTCATGCCTCTACCCATTTGGAAAAATAATTTGTTAATATTAACAAAAACCGTACCTTTCCTTTAGCTTGTGGCAATGGACCCACTATATCCATCCCCCACTTCATGAATGGCCATGGGGAAATAACCGAATGTAATAGTTATGCTGGGCGATGCATGTTATTGCCATATCGTTGGCATTTATCGCACTTAGCCACAAAACTTTCTGCATCGTCTTCCATTTTTGGCCAGTAGTATCCTGCTCTTATTAGAGTATTTACCAAGGATCTTCATCCTGCGTGATTTCCACAATGCCCCTCGTGTAATTTTCTCATCACATATTCTACCTGAGCAGGTCCGAGGCATCTTGCTAACGGTCCTCCGAACATCTTTCGGCATAATTTTCCAAGAATTAAGCAGTAACAGGCAACTTTTCGTCAAATTAACTGAGACTCTTTCTTGTCTTCAGGTAAGGCTCCATACTGCAGAAAGTTAACAAACTCGTTTCTCCAGTCCCAAGTTAAGTATTGAAATTTACCTCATTTTTATCTTGGTCGAGTGCTGAATGAAACAAATGTATTATGATAGCATTTTTTGCATTTGTTATTTCCGCAACTGACGGGAGATTAGCTAGTGCATCTGCTTCCGCATTCTCCTCCCAAGGTATTTGCACAATTTTCCATGATTGAAACTGTCTTATCTATTCTTGTGCCTTTTCCAAATATTGCTGCATTCGTGCCTCTCTAGTTATGTAAGTCCCCTGCATTTGGTTAACTACCAGCTGAGAATCACTTTTAATTACGATTTTCTTTATAGCGAGTTCTCGTGCCAGTTCCAAACCTGCAATCACAGCCTCGTACTCTACTTCATTGTTAGTAATGGGAAAACATTTTAGTGCTTGTCTTATACTTTCTCCCGAAGGTGGGATCAAAACAATACCTAAGACCGCTCCTTTAATATTCGAGGAGCCATCAGTAAATAGAGTCCATGTACCTGGATTAGATCCGGTGAATACCTGTAGTTCCTTTTCTGCTTCTGGAACTATTTCTATGCTGAAGTCTGCTAAAATTTATGATTTTATCGCAATTCTAGGTTGGTACATGATATCATATTCACTGAGTTCTATAGCCCATTTTGCTAACCTTCCTGACAGTTCTTGTTTATGTAATATATTCCTTAGAGGGTAAGCAGTTACTATAGAGATAGGATAGCATTGAAAATAAGGTCTCAACTTTCTAGATGTCATTACTTATGCTAAAGCAAATTTTTCTAAGTGAGGATATCGAGTATCAACATCCAACAAAGATTTGCTACCATAATAAATTGGAGATTATTTACCTCTATCTTCTTGTACCAGTACTGCACTTACCGCCATTTCTGACACGGCGAGATAAACAAGTAGCTTTTATCCATCCTTTGTTTTAGCCAATAGGGGTGGATTTGACAAATATGCTTTTAGATTTTTGAGAGCTTGTTGTCATTCGTCAGTACACTCAAATTGGTTTTGCTTTTTCAACACTGAAAAGAATTTAAAACTTTTCTCTAAAGATTTGGAAACAAGAAAACCTAAAAACTTACCTGAAGCCACGCTGTATGCACATTTTTCTTGATTTAATTTCATATTATTGTGGAGAATTTCGAAGATGATCGAAAGGTGTTGAAAGTTATCTCCTGCTCGTGTTGATTTGACTAGCATATCATCGATGTAGACTTCCATAGTCTTTCCCAGGTGTTCTTGAAACATTTTAGTCACCAATCTTTGATACGTGGCTCCAGCGCTTTTCAAACCAAAGGGCATAACTTTGTAACAATATGTCCCCCCGTCTGTAATAAATGAAGTTTTTTCTTCATCTAGGGGATCCATATTTATTTGATTATAACCTGAATATGCATCTAAAAAACTTAACAGCTCATGACCTGCGGTAGAATTAATTAATTGATCTATATGCGATAAAGGAAATGAATCTTTTGGACAAGCTATATTTAAATCAGTATCATCTACACAAACCTGCCATTTCCATTCTTTTTTGGATCTACCACTGTATTAGATAACCAGTTAGGGTACTTTACCTCCCGTACTGATCCGATTTTTAGAAGTTTTTGTACCTCATCTTCAATAACTTGGTTTTTGAAGGACCCTTGATTCCTTTTATTTTTCTTAACTGGTGGGTATAAAGGATCCTCATTCAGTTTGTGAGTCATCACCTTCAGTGGTATGCCTGTCATATCTGAATGCGACCAAGCAAAACAATTTGCATTAGCTTTTAAATTTGACTAAGTTACCTTTCATTTATGGTCTTAGTTTTTCTCCAACATAGTCTTTTCTTTTTGGCCATTATTTGAATAATGTAATAGCCCCGAGTTCTTCAGTTGTTGTTTTAATGTTTTCATTTTCTTCTGGCTCTTGAATGATATTAGGTCTTGAATCCACATCCGTCTGTCCCAAACCATTTTTAGTTAAGGTTTGTATTATACCCTCAACTGAATTATGTAGTTTCTATTCTTATTTGCTTCATCATTTACTGTGGTTGAATCTGCAACTGAATTAATACTTTAGAAGTTTGCTGATCGCCACAGATTTGTCGAATCCTCCATTGGAAGGAAATTTGATAACTTGATGTAATGTAGATGACACAACATCCATATCATGAATCCACGTCCTCCCAAGAATCATATTATAAGCCATATCCGTATCTATCACCTAGAATTTTGTATCTTTGACAACTCCCTCTGCAAATGTGGAAAGTACTATTTCCCCTTTTGTAACAACGCTCGAATTATCGAATCCATATAAGGTATGAGATTTTGTCACTATCTTGTCATTAGCTTGCATCTCATTTTCCACTCATAGAAGAATAATATTTACGGAGCTACCTGGATCAATCAAAACTCGTTTAATATTAGTATCATATAAAGTAATGATATTACTAGTGCGTCATTGTGAGGGATTATAAAGACATCTGCATCTGCATCATCAAACATTATGCTATCTTCCTCCAAAACTTGGTGAATTCGCTTCCCATGGGTCACTGTGACTTTTGACGTCTTTTTTGCAGCTGTATATGTTACACCATTGACCTCTGCTCCTCCGATTATCATGTTAACTGTTCTTTTTGGAGACATAGGTTTTGGAGGTTCTTGTCTATTTTTCATATAGGATTGCTTACCTTTCTCCCTGAATAAGTTAGTTAAATAGCCCTGCTTTAGCAAATGCTCCACTTAACCTTGTAGTAATCTACAATCTGCTGTCTTATGGCCATGGTCATTATGAAACTCACACAAGAAATCTTAATTCCTTCTGCTCGGGTTTGATTTCGTTTATTTTGGCCACCCCTTATCTCCCATATTTCTTAGAACAACTACCAACTCGAAAGTACTAATATTGAAATTGTAATCTCCAACCCTTGCGTTCGTGTTAGCATCGTTGTCACGTGCATCTCATTCTTTTCTGAACCTGGATGATGATCCCGCGTCTCTGTGCCTTGATCTAGGTTCAGACCGTACATTTTCTGGTTTAGACTGTGAATCTCGTCTCGGGGTCCCATATAAGGCTCGTACCTGTTTTTACCGGACCTTTTTTCAGACCCTGACCGTCTTGAATTTGTTCTTTCATCAACCCTTGACCGTGTGACGGTGTCTTCTTCAATTCACAACTTTGTGTTGTACCTATTTTATATATCATTCAACCTTGTAGTAGGGAGTTCTCGTAAGCTTTCATTAAGTCTTCGCGTGGCTTCTGAGCTCTTTTCATTTAAATTACATGTAAACGCCATGGCTGTCCAATTATCAGGTACTCATAGAAGCATCATTCTTTCATGTTGAAATCTATCCACAAGTTCCATGAGTAACTCAATATCTCCTTGTTTTACCTTAAAGATGTTTTTCATCATTTTCTCGACTTTCTGAGCTCCCGAATGTGCTTTTATGAAGAAATCTGCAAGCTTAGCAAAAAAATCAATAGAGTTTTTAGGTAAAAGGGAATACCATGTTAATGCCCCTTTCGTGAATGTTTCTCCGAATATTTTGACCAAAATTGACTCAATCTCTTGTTTGGTTAAATCATTGCCTTTTATGCCCGCTGTGAATGCAGTTACATGATCTTGTGGGTCAATTGTTCCATCATATTTTGGTATATTAGGCATTTTGAACTTCTTAGGAATGAGCAGAGGGGCGCTCAACTTCCAAGGTTGTTGTGAATATTTATCAATATCCACTCCTTTAATCACTGGCGGTGCGCCAGGTATTTGTTCTATGCGGTCATTTTGCCCTGTATTCTGTTTCTGCAAAATCAGGACCAAATTTTGTAAATCAGTGTTATTTGGTGTACCTGACCTCCCATCACGTGATTTATTTGGAGTTCCCCCGCTTCCTGAATTGGCAAGCCCCGGGCTTGGATTTTCTATGGTTGCAGTATTGTTTGGGGGAGGAGTTGGCAACGTAGTTGGAAATCCCCTAACAAAAGCTTGGAGGGCATTGTTCACATGTTCTGCGATCTATTGTTTTAAAGCATCTTGCGACAGTCTGCTCCTCACCATTTTGCTTATTTGTGTGAGATGTTGTTCTTTCAGGTGTTCCTTCTCGAGACTGGCATGGAGATTCCTGTGGTGAAGGGATTGGAGGAGATCCTCCCTCCTGTTGGTTATTTTCGTTGACAGTTGACATTATTTGGTTGTGAGAAAGAAGGATTTGGAAAGCAAAAAAATTATCAGATTCCCGGTAACGGAGCCAATTTATTTAACCAAAAAATAGGATTTTTAGTCAAAGCTTAATTTTAGAAGAAATCGGATTACTAATAACCAAATAATTCCTTACTTCCTCAGTAATTCACTTAAAAGGAAATAAATTTGACAAAAATTAACTAAAAAGAAGAATAATTGATTACACTGAATAAGCAAGAGAAAATAAATGTATTTTGATAGTACTCGGAACTTGTCCTTACAAATGAGATTCTCTCCCCTTATATATGAATTTACAAATATAACGTTTCCTCCTATTTATGGTAGATTCATTATAAGCATTAATGGTATTAATTACCCATTATGATTGGTAATTGTAACTGTCTATAAAGATTTTGTAACGATTTTGATTCCCTTTCTTATTAATTGTGGGTTGATGAATCTTCCCTTTTTCCAGTCTTGATTCGTTCCGCTCGTGCCTCTTCAATAGCTGTTTAGGTTTGAATGTTGGTTTTTTATTATCTCGTGGTTGTTTTCCCCACATCTCCCGTGCTTCATACATTTTTTAAATGAAATATGCCAGTTGTCCTTTCCTCATTGTTCCACATATCATGCTTTGTCAGCTAAATAAAATTCCGCGTGTATCACTTATTTACCACCAATACACCTCTAAGTCGCTCAGACCAGCGACATCGTCGACCCCAACAAAATAACCACGTAAATGTTCCTCCTCTCCATGGATTCCTTCTACGTGAAAAGTATTTACGGCTCGAGCCTCCTGAATCATTTCCTAGGAGAATGAATGAAACGATGGGGAGACTCCGATTTCTATTTCCCCAAGTGGATCTTTTGGGCATTCTCTCTATCTCGAGGAGCCTCGAGCCCGGCCTCCACAGCTACATCCTCCGTCTCCTCAGTAGCCCTCTCACCTCGAGGTGAGGCACCTTCGGCTTTAGCCGGATTGGGGACTTCGGCCGAATCTTCCTCTTGGACCCTATCAGGTCGGGGTAGAATATTTTCAGCCTCTACCGGTCCAATGGCCTTTTGAGCCTCAGTATTAGCTCTTGCTCGAGCCACCAACCCAGAATCATCCTCTTTTCTTCTTCTTTTTCTTCTTCTTCTTATTCTTCCTCCCTTAGAAGTTGGACTGACTCTACAGATAAAGGGATAAAGCTTTTTTTAGGTTTACGAGGCACTCTGTTTTTGGGTTCTTGCCCCTCGAAGGTCGAGGCCCTCTTGCTCTTTCTCTTCTTCACCGGCTTCGAGATTGGAGGTGAGGCTTCTTCATCACCAGACAGAGGCCTCATCATCACATCTTTCCCAAGACCTGCAAAAAAGGAAACTGAGTAAGCTCAGAAAAGTATTTTAATAATGACCAAATCGTTAAAGACAGGAACAAGGCTTACCATGATTTTTAGCCTCCCACCGGCCCTTTGATAAATCGCACCATGCGCTCGGCATGTGTCGATGTCAAGACCAGGATCCTAACCTAACTCTCGAGATGAGGAACCGCACCTGGCATCCAGGAAGCAACTACACCGTGAAAAACACCGATAAGGGAAGACAAAGAAGTAAAAATAACAAACAAAAATTGAAAATGGAGTCATACTTATGTTTCATATTCCATTTCTCGGGAAATAACATGCTCTCGGATGGAATTAAGACAAAGGTCCTCACTCGGACAAATCGTCCCATCCAACCCCGGTCTTTGTCTTCATCAATACTCGAGATGAGTGCCTTGGTGACCCGACTTTGGAGCTTTATTAGCCCATCTTTGTAGAGTCGAAGGCTATACAATCTTATGAGATGATCGAGGGTTAAACGAAGCCCGTCGACTTTGCTAAAAAAGAAGCGAATCAATATCACAATCCTCCAGAAAGAAGGGTGAATTTGGCTGAGGGTCACTTGGTACTTCTTGCAGAAGTCTATGATGATGACCGGATCGAGGGGACCCAACGTGAAAGAGTAAATGTAAACACTCAAGAACCCTTCCACGTGGGTAGTGATCGCTTCTTCAAGGGCCGGTATCACGACCTCTTTGTTTCCCCAGCTGTATTCTTTCTTCACTTGGCCAAGGAAGCTTTTGGATATCGAGCATATGTATCTCGATACCGATTCACATCGACAAGGAACCGATGAGGTTTTCTCGATTTTAAAGTAGGAACTAATGAGACACCCCCGGGAACAAACTCCTCAGGGTGTGGCTCCGCCGTTGTTTTCTCGGCGGTCGGCCGAGATGGGGAATCGATTACTTTTTGTGGAACATTTTGAAGTCTTAGCCATTTAGTTTTGTGGGCAAACAAGAATAAAAATTGTTATATTTGGTGTTTTTGGAAGAAACAAATGATGAGATTCAAAGACCTGAATATAAGAAGCTTCGAAGAATGCAATGGATATTAGATTAAAAGATATTGAAAGTAAAGTTTGAAAGAATGGAGAAAGGGTCTATTTATTGGTTTCACGACAACAGTTCGAAGTTGGTAGTGGCTGACCATCGACTGATGCACATTAAATGCCTGGGGAATTGTACCGACGGGATGTTTCAGTCACCTCTGTCGCTTACATCACGGTGCTGACATCATGCAAAATTAGGGGGAATTTCAGAGACTCAATTCATTTCTTGTCTTTACACTCCAAAAAATGAGGAGACTATCTGTATACAGTCAAAATCGGGCTCACCTGATTTTGTATGATTAATCGAGACCAGGATGGTAGGACGAGGATCGGTCCCGTGTTACGTCAGATCGCGGCATGCAGATATATTACCAACCTTGTAATCCGAGGACCAGTTGAGACCGAGACCAGTCGAGGACGATACCAAACGAGATAGGCACCGAGAAAGACTGAAGAAAGCTTGCTAAGTCGAATAACGGAAAGCCGAGATATCCATGATCGGGCAAGGATCGTGGCAGAAATATCAGCACATATCAAATCAAGAACGATTATTTAGCCAATCAAGAGATTTCCTTCAGTATTTAGAAATGTACCATAAGTAGAATTCCTCTACTATATAAACAGATCATTTGTAATCATCACATTCACGCATAACAAAGCAATACTATATATTTTCTCTCTTAAGCTCTCTTAGTCTGCTGCTGAGTTCATCTTTTTCAATTATACATTCATTGGGTTCGAGGGAGATCAAGCTCGAGGACAAAGCTACATTTTACATCGGTTTGCTTTATTTCATAGTCAATTTCTAGCATTAATTTTCATATTCATCAATTTGTGCCAACTAAAATGA
Source organism: Nicotiana knightiana (assembly GCA_005239525.1). Lineage (NCBI taxonomy): Eukaryota > Viridiplantae > Streptophyta > Magnoliopsida > Solanales > Solanaceae > Nicotiana > Nicotiana knightiana. The sequence goes on from ML379490.1 coordinate 126,530, forward strand.
CATATCCTTAAAATCACTTATAAATTTAATTTTTTTCCAATTTTAAGGGTGAACACACTCAAGAGACGATTAAAAATACTAGAATATAAGGCAACAATGAATGAATATATGTATTTTTGACCGAACATCAATTAGTAAAGGCCATGATTCCTCCAAACGATCCCTGAACATATTAAAAAAGAAAGACAAAATATAGGAAAATATATTTTCCTATATTATCAGACTCTTCTTTGATTTCATACTTGTCACATGCCACAACATCATCAACAAACCAACTAGAATCCAACATGAACAACACACGACCACTATGAGAAAAGCGAAGACACGTTTATTTAACAATAAAGGAGTCGTTTGGTACGATGGATAAGTAAAAATAATCCTGGTATTAAATTTACTACCACTTTATCCCTTGTTTGGTTATTAATATTGGGACAAATTCAGGATTAAAAATAGTACTGGATAACTTATACCTACCAAAAGGTGGAACAGTACTCTCAGGATAAGTTATCTCACGACCCCAAAACCAACCCGGCCATGATGGCGCCTATCGTGAAACTAGAAAAGCCTACACTCTACCAATTCGAATTTCTCATAACAATGATTAAATATTAACCTTTTCCATCAGAGGAAAATCGAAATAAAAGGTAAAAATCAAACCCAAAATACTGCGAAAAGAGAAATCCCAAAATCTGGTGTCACTAAGTCATGAACCATGCTACAACTGTGCCAAAGATACATCAAGACAACATTTGTCTGGGAAATAAATAACAAAATACACAAAGGAAGATAGGGAAGGAGAAAGGCGGGTCTGCGATCGCCAAGCAACTACCTCGCTCTCTCCGAAGATGAACTGCAACAAAAGATCAACTGGCACTATCGTGACCTGGGATACCTGAATCTGCACACAAGGTGCATGAGATAACGTGAGTACACCAACTCAGTAAGTAACAAGCCCAAACTGTGGGCTGAGAGGTAGTGACGGACTAAACATCTACATTTATGACAGAATAAATGTACAGAAATTTAGGCATGCTTTCAGTTAACTAGACAGCTCAAAGTAATAAGATAAGTACCGTTCCGAACATTTTAACATATATATAACTTAACGTATTCTACATGCCAATGCATCAACAATATGAAATGCACAATGTGCTCCTACTCTCAAATACTCGCCCACTCAGTACTGTATATGGCTCGCATAGCCCAGGGAAGATCCATCCCAGAATATATACACATCAGACAGAAGTCACTCAGTACCGAGGAAGGCCGATCCAGCCCTATGGAGAAGATCCATCTCCAGATAATGATACAACTCACAACCACTCGATACTGTATATGGCTCAACGACCCAGGGAAGATCCATCCCAGAATACATATCACTGAGATCAGTCGCTCAGTACCGAGGAAGCATGCCAATCCAGCCTCATGGAGAACATCCATCTCCAAATATAAACACTTCGGACAAGACCCATGTCCAGGGAACATCCATCACTCAAATATAAACACTTCGGACAAGATCCATGTCCAGTGAAGATCCATCCCTTAAATATCACTGCGCTTACTGGGGGTGTGTTACAGACTCCGGAGGGGCTCCTACAACCCAAATGCTAACATAAGCCAGATCCAGGCATAATCAATATAACATGCTGCGGTGTGCAGCCCGATTCCATATCTGTCACTCAATATCAGGCTCTCAGCCTCACTCAGTCATCACTCTCCAGTCTCTCTCACATGGACTCACAATGCTGAACTAGCCCGAATCAGTAATATAATGTGCAAAACAACAATTACCGAGACTGAGACATGATATGATATGCAATGACATGACCGAGTATATAATATCAATGAAACACATGAGATGACAAAAATAAATGACCACTCGGAGCTCAAAAACATCGGCGTGAAGCCTTAACATAATATTTAGCATGATTTCTAGCATGTTTGTATTAAGACGACCGCTCGGTCTCAATAGTATCGGCTTGAAGCCTTAACATAGCATTTAGCGTTTATTTCTAGCATGTCCACATCAATCACGTTGACCGAAACACATATATGAGTAAGAGACAACCAATAACGGTGCCATGGAATGAACTAGGTCACAAGTTTCGTGGTGCATGCACGCACGCCCGTCACTTGGCATGTGCGTCACCCAATTCAAATCACATAACACGTAGTTCAGGGTTTCAAACCCACAGAACTAAGTTTGGAAGTGTTACTTACCTCAATCAAGCCAAAACTCTACTCTGCACTGCCCTTGCCGCTCGACTCGGCCACAAATCGCCCTGCATGTAACCAAAATCAGTATTATATCATTAATATATACCAAAGGAACGAAGCCCACATAAAAATTATCAAATTACATCACAAATGCCGAAATTGGTCAAACCCGACCCCTGGGCTCATGTCTCGGAATCCGAAAAAAATCAAAAACTTGAAATCCTTATTCACTCACGAGTCTATACATACCAAATTCATCAAAATCCGATCACATATGACCCCTCAAACCCCTAAATCAAACCTTCAAATTTCCAAGCCCTAACCCCTCAATTTTTACCATTAAATCCCACAAATTTCATGCTTAATTAACTGAAAATCACCATAGAGTCGAGTATTAGGCTCAAGTAACTTACCTCACTGATAATCCTTGAATCTCTCCTAAAACATCTCCCCAAAACCACCAAACTCATCTTAAAAAATGGTGGAAATAAGAAAAATTCGCGAAGGGGCCTTTTTATACATCTTGCCCAGCACTTTCGCACCTGAGGCCCAATTCACGCACCTGAGGGACCGCACTTGCGGTCCAAATGCCGCATCTGCACAATTCACTTGAATCCCCCACTTCCGCATTTGCGCCCCAGGCCTCGCACCTGTGGGCTCGCAGATGCGGTCAAGCTTTCACTCCTGCGATCTTTCTCCGCTTTTGCGGTCCATATCCTCTTCTGCGGACCTCGTACCTGCGGTCCCCAATCCGCGGGTGCGGAATTAACAGAAGCAGTAGCTTCAGCTGCTCAAACAAATTTCCAAACCCTTCGATAACTACCCGATACCATCCTGAGCCCCTCGGGGCCTCAACCAAATATACCAATACGTCACATATTTTCCCACGAACTTACTCGACCCTTCGGAGCACCCAAAACAATATCAAAACACCGAATTAACCCCGAATTCAAGCCTAAGGATCTCTAAACTTCCAACATTCGCCAATGATGCCGAAGCCAACCAAACCATGCCCGAATTACCTGAAATTTTGCACACACATCACAAACGACACTACAAACCTATTCCAACTTCTAGAATTCCATTCCGACCCCAATATCTAATTCTTTATTGCCGACCGGAAATTGCCAAAAATCCAATTTTACCAATTCAAGCCTAATTCTACCACGGACCTCCGAATAACATTCCGAACCCACTCCTAAGTCCAAAATCATCGACGAAGCTATCCGAACCATAAAAACCAAATTCCGAGATCATTTACTTATAAGTCAACTTCTGGTTGACTTTTCCAATTAAATATCCAACTTAAGAGACTAAGTGTCTCATTTCTCTCCAAAATCACTCCGAACCCTAGCCAACCAACCTAACACAACATAAAAGAGTTGAACTACATATAATGAAACAGAAATGGGGGAAATTGGCTAACACTCTCGGAACGACCGATCGGGTCGTTACATTCTCCCCCTCTTAAACAAACTTTTATCCTTGAACGTGCCATGAGTTGTTCCAAGAGCCATCAAATCACCGGATAACCTTACCACGCACATACCCAGGGGTGATCCTACATCACCTTGTCTCGTAGATCTTGTAACACCACACATTCAAATTTTCTTCATCCAACCTAACTTATAAGCCTTAGAGTCCCAATTTCCACATCCGAACCTATCTATAAGATCAGAATCACGCACCCACACACTGTATAAGTCTGAACAAGTTGAATCCAACCATAGCCATAACTCAAGATGAAATCACATGATATCCCACCTATCTCAAACACTCGTAGCGATAATTTCTAATCACAACAGCAGCTCAAGCAACCCAATGCTGGTAATAACCCTACTATCAAATAGAGACCCATTCTACACTTTCATATACTGCCAACGATGAAAGAAACACGCAAAAACCCATAATCATTCGTCAGTTCAACATGTGATGGAACTCCCTCTCTTCGATAGGAAATATAGCAAAAATCTCTAAGTCGATCAACATGATTATCCTCCCAAAGTACCGCAACCAGATCTGGAAGCACCCATTCTATGTCCGACGACTTCATCTCATCTACCACCACCGCTCCAGCGATATGACGTGTCAATACAGCTTAAAGCCACAATCCGTGCAGTCCATGCACAAATAGGCAACAGTCCAAATGTACTCAAATCATGAAAAATGACTCAAATGAGAGAGTTGTATCGCAAGATCACCAGTACCACCATAACACAATGCTGAGAACCCATCACACATCGTAGAACCAAAATACACGAATCTAAACCGAATGATCATACCTCCACGTACTTCGCTGCAATGTGCGACCCTATCCAAACACTAGTCCACATGAGACACCTCAAGTCCATGCTAAAAATCATCAACCACGCGCAATTTGAGGTCAAGTGTCAAAAGTAAGTCACCATAACCATGGATAAGTAAACGATTCAATGCCATGCTAGGCCAAAAGAACATATCCAATGCGCGATCAATCATGCAACACCCAATTAGTGATATCATTTACCTAGTTATCTGAAACTGTCCATGATTCCTAAGAATTTATGACCTTCCTTCCAGAACTGAACCGTGACCTCACACATGCAAATCTCGACCCTACACACATATCGCATATGCCATGCCATCCTATGATAAATATGAGAACTTCATAATCCATTCCGAGCCACAAGCAACTACGTATTCAACTAGCCAAGAACTTTCCATTTGATTCCATCTAGAAGAAAATCACTATACATCACATGCTCCTCATGCCAGTAGAAAATATATGTCTCTAACCATGGTAGAAGCCATCAAGGACTCTCCGAATCCCATTTGCAAAAAACCAAACCGTCAGGACTGAATCCTTCTAGCTCAACCCAGCTACGCAGGTCACCAAAAACCCAAGAGCATTTCCACGAGACACCTGTAGAAACTCATTACCTCATAAGCACCCAGAGAACTAATAATATCCCTTACCATGCCGATCCGACCTACCACGAAGCTGTCCTATTTATCCAAATTCATTCTAAATTACCTTCAAATTGATATTTCTCCTTTCCCTAATACCACAATTCTCAACCCAGACTCACCACACAATACCCAAGCATAAAACCACACCGTCTAAGGCTCATAAGCCGCTGAATACTTTCTCAAATATCCCCAAAAGCATCACATCTAAAATACAGACTCAAAAGGGACTTTCGATGAATTTAAGCTATTCTTACATTTCATGATACCGGAATATAGAATCCATAATGATATAGAAATATCACAATTTTAGACGCCTTCCAATGAAAATCTCAGTTCCAGTCAAATACACATCTTGAAGATTCCCAATTACATATAAACCCGGAATCCATCAGAATCATTCTTGAGAGTCACCCACTCTACGCAATTCACAATTAAACTGATCAAACAGGTCGACCGACCTGTACCCCATTAACACACAAAAACCCAAGGGAGTAACCAACACCCCTAAGCAACCAGGAAAATTCCTACTCCGCATGCACTACACCCTTTACAAATACAACCCATAGAGTATAATACAACAGGTATCCAGAAATTTCCATTACTCGAGTCATTCTTAAACTCCACCTCTACAGGTTATAACAGATTCACCAATATACCTCGAGCTGAAACCAATACTCCGCATAATCGTTCAACCAACTTATCATTAGCAGACTCTCCCACTTGGCTTAAAACCATAGATAAAGACAAATAATAACTCATAATGCCCATATAACACAAACCATCTAATATCTCAAATCGTCTACAAATCTCGTATTCACCATTGTAATAGTCATGCCAACTTCCCCAAGCGATCTGAACTCACATTGCAACATATATCATTACTGGCAAAAGAGAACTTGTTATAAACAACATAAGGACCACACAACCCCAGGACACCCCGCAGGAGATAACCCTGTCTGCTTCGCCTAAAACTGATATCTCTCTATACCATTCCAAAATCGTGGCTATTACACGATCACTTATTCTCCTGCATTAAACACATCCCACGCCTATCCTTGAGGCATCACAATACGCGGTATAAGAACCTGAAGCTGATGGCAGAACTAACACTGAAGCTGTGGTCAAAGAAGTCTTGAGCTCTGAAAGCTCTCCACACACTCGTCTGACCATCTGAATACCCTCACTGGACACCACGTGCCCCAAGAATCCTACTGGACTGAGCCAAAATTCACACTTGAAGAACTTTGCATAAAGCTTCTCCTCCCTCAATCTCTGTAATACAAATCTTCAAATGCTGAGTATGCTCCTTCTGGCTACGTGAATACGCCAGGATGCTATCAATGAGTACAATAACGAAGGAGTTTAAATACGGATGGAATACACTGTTAATTAAATACAAGAACACTGCTGGGGCATTAGTCATCCCAAAAGACATCACCATGAACTCATAACACAATAGAAAGATCCAGTTCACTCCACACTAAACTACATGAGGGGTCCTTCAATACACAAACAACTCGAGGCCATATGCCAACTCAAGACAGAAGTCAAACACTCTATAGTTCTTGCTACATCTCCAGCCAATTCTTTTTGTCATAATCAAACAATCTGAACACATCTCACCATCAAATCACACTCACCACATAGTCATCCAGCCACAAAATCCCACCAATAAGGACACAACGAACATATAAGTCCCAAATGCACCTGCTCACACAATCGAAACCTCAACACTCGAGCCACAGACAAAACCCGGCCTCAAGTCCTCCAGACTGGCCCATTATCAACATGCTAAAATCACATATCACACCTCACCCATGGAAATCACAAGCCGTCGATGCACAACTGATACTGAGCTCTTACGTGCACATTGTAATACATGAAAGGAATTCAAAGAGTTACTCTTTGGCTGAATATATGGATTCGCACAACAAGAATTCAAGAATGTGAGATTTTTCCCTAAGGGTTCCGCAACCTCTCGAAGATAAGTACAGACGTATCCATACCGATCTACAAGACTCTACTAAACCTACTCATCACTCGTGAGACCTATGTAACATAGGCTTTAATACCAACTTATCACAACCACAAAACCAACCCGGTCGTGATGGCGCCGATCGTGGAACTAGGTAAGCCTACACTCTACCAATTCGACTTTATCATAAAAACGTTTAAATATTAACCTTTTCCATTAGAGGAAAATCGAAATAAAAGGTAAAAATCAAACCCAAAATACTGTGAAAAGAGAAATCCCAAAATCTGGTGTCATTAAGTCATGAGCCATACTACAACTGTGCCAAAGATACATTAAGACATCATTTTTCTGGGAAATAACTAACAAAATACACAAAGGAAGATAGGGAAGGAGAAACGCGGGTCTGCGATCGCCAAGCAACTACCTTGCTCTCTCCGAAGATGAACCGCAACAAAAGGTCAATTGGAACTATCGGCCTGGGATACCTGAATCTGCACACAAGGTGCAGGGGATAACGTGAGTACACCAACTCAGTAAGTAACAAGCCCAAACTGTGGGCTGAGAGATAGTGACAGACTAAACCTCCACATTTATGATAGAATCAACGTACTGAAATTTAGGTATGCTTTCAATTAACTAGACAGCTCAAAGTGATCGATAAGATAAGTGCCGTTCCGAACAGTTTAACATATATATAACTCAGCATATTCTACATGCCAATGCATCAACAATATGAAATGCACAATGTGCTCCTACTCTCAAATACTCGTCCACTCAGTACTGTATATGGCTCATATGGCCCAGGGAAGATCCATCCCAAAATATATACACATCAGACAAAAGTCACTCAGTAATGAGGAAGGCCGATCCAGCCCTATGGAGAAGATCCATCCCCAGATAATGATACACCTCACAACCACTCGATACTGTATATGGCTCAACGACCCAGGGAAGATCCATCCCAGAATACATATCACCGACATCAGTTGCTCAGTACCGAGGAAACATGCCAATCCATCCTCATGGAGAAGATCCATCTCCAAATATAAACACTTCGGACAAGATCCATGTCTAAGGAAGATCCATCCCTCAAATATAAACACTTCGGACAAGATCCATGTCCAGTGAAGATCCATCCCTCAAATATCACTGCACTCACTAGGAGTGTGTTACAGACTTCGGAGGGGCTCCTACAACCCAAGCGCTAACATAAGCCAGATCCAGGCATAATAAATATAACATGCTGCGGTGTGCAGCCCGATCCTATATCTGTCACTCAATATCAGGCTCTCGGCCTCACTCAGTCATCACTCTCCAGTCTCGCTCA
>ML379493.1:0-83174 GCA_005239525.1 Nicotiana knightiana
TTCTTAAATGGTGATCTGGAGGAAGAAATCTACATGAACCAACCTGAAGGGTTTGTGGTTCCGAAAAAAGAAAAGAAGGCGTGCCGACTTGTTAAGTCCCTTTATGGACTAAAACAAGCACCCAAGCAATGGCATGCGACATTTGACCAAACAATGTTGTCAAATGGATTTAAGATTAATGAATGTGATAAATGTGTTTACATTAAGAACGTTCCAAATTATATAGTCATTGTTTGCTTATATGTTGATGATATGCTAATAATGAGCAAAGACATTGCCGACATTCAAACTACTAAGTGTATGCTTGCTAGTAAGTTTGATATAAAAGACTTAGGAGTTGCCGATGTAATTCTAGGAATTAAAATCCAGAAGACTCCTCAGGGTCTGGCTTTGTCTCAATCACATTACGTGAAAATGGTACTTGAAAAATTCAAACACTTGGAATTTAGAAGTGCAAGAACTCCAATTGACCTAAAACATTATCTTGTAAAGAATAAAGGTGAAAACACGTCTCAATTGGATTATGCTCGTGTGTTGGGAAGCTTAATGTATATCATGAACTGTACACGTCCTGATATAGCTTGTGCAATAAGTAAACTTAGTCGATTCAAAAGTAATCCCAACAAACATCACTGTGTGGCAATGAAACGAGTTCTGGGATATTTGAAATATACCCAAGACTGCGCTTTGCACTACAATAAATATCATGCGGTTATCGAAGGATATAGCTATGCAAATTGGATAACCGGCTCAACATAAACAAAGTCCACAAGTGGATATGTTCTTACTGTTGGCAGAGGAGCAGTATCTTGGAAGTCTCCCAAACAGACGTGCATCGCTCGCTCTACAATGAAATCAGAGTTTATAGCTTTGGATAAGGCCGGTGAAGAAGCTGAATGGCTTTGAAATTTCTTAGAAGACATTCTGTTCTGGCCAAAACCTTTGGCTCCTATATGCATACATTGCGATAGTGAGGCTGCAATAGGACGAGCAGGGAACGTTATGTATAACGGAAAGTCTCGTCATATACGACGAAGACATAAAATCGTTAAACAATTACTCTCTAGTGGAATTATCAGTATTGATTATGTAAGATCAAAGGATAATATGGCGGATCCGCTTACAAAAGGCCTAACTAGAGAGGGGGTTGAGAAATTATCTAAGGGAATGGGACTATGGCCGAGGACAAGTCATCATTACGGTAACTCTACCTAAAATTTTGGATATTCCAAGATCTAGGTTCAAGGAACTCAAACAAAGTTGTGATTGACCGGTTCAACATTGTCAAAGTACAATCTTTGGTCCCTTCTCGTGATGAAGACAATGTTCAGTAACAAGGATAGAACTTTACACGTTCTTTAACTATTACCTAAGTTTGATGTGGTATTTATCAAATAGTGTCAATCTAAAGGATTACACGTTTAGGAATCACCTATGTAAGTGTGAAGTGGACGTCGCTTCAATGAGAATTCTATAAGGCCAATTCTATACGCACTTATGAAACCAGGCGGTGTTCATGGCTGAAACGAACACAACAATGAGAACCAAAAGACGGTTAAGGGTTGGTTGTGTGACATATGGTTGTCTAGGTATACACTAAAGTTCGACGGTTCAAAGATATCAAATCTACCGATTGACCGAGTATATCCGACATATGTTCACTACGGAAAGTTCAAAGGGAAACCTACTTATCCAGATGCAATTAATCCTTACTTGCAAATCACACAGCGTCCATCTATGATCATTCTTGTTACAGCCATTCCCATTCATGTGGGGGATTGTTGGACTTTAAGCCATTGGGCTTTAGAGACTAGAAGTGTGAATTGGGAAATGGTGGGAAATAAAATAGAGGGAAATGGAAAATTTGAATCAAGTGAGCTTTGTCATTTATGACAAATGAACTTTGTCCCATATTGGTGAGGGACAACTACACTTGTGTGTATAAATATAGGATCACTTCTTAGAGCTCTTAAAGGGAGTTGAAGAGGATGTATCCTCGCGCCGTCGTCGTCGCTCGCTCGGCTCGGCTTCGGCTTNACAGCGTCCATCTATGATCATTCTTGTTACAGCCATTCCCATTCATGTGGGGGATTGTTGGACTTTAAGCCATTGGGCTTTAGAGACTAGAAGTGTGAATTGGGAAATGGTGGGAAATAAAATAGAGGGAAATGGAAAATTTGAATCAAGTGAGCTTTGTCATTTATGACAAATGAACTTTGTCCCATATTGGTGAGGGACAACTACACTTGTGTGTATAAATATAGGATCACTTCTTAGAGCTCTTAAAGGAGTTGAAGAGAATGAAGTCTCGCGCCGTCGTCGTCACTCGGCTTTGGCTTTGGCTTTGGATTTGGATTTGGATTTGGATTCGGATTTGGATTTGGATTTGTCAAATGATCGATCGATGAGATTAATTTTTTAACAAAGTATCGGGGCTTTTGCATCCGTACCCACTTTTTGTGTCACGTTTTAACTTATACCTGCTTTGTAAAAAAAATTGCATCTATACCCGCTTTTGCGCATAACTTCAGCATACGGGGTTGAAGTAGCAAAGGCAACCATGCAAAACTTCAGCATTCTAGTAGACGGGCCTGAAGTAGCTTGCGAACTTCAGCTCTTCAGATCTAGTAAATGGGGAACTTCAGCTCTAGAGCTGAAGTTTTTGTCTTTGCAAATGGGAAACTTCAGCATACGGGGCTGAAGTTCCCCAGTTATAAAGACAAAAACTTCATCATACGGGGCTGAAGTTCCCCCAGTTACACTGGAAAATTTCAGCTCTAGAGCTGAAGTTTTTGTCTTTGTAAATAGGGAACTTCAGCATACGGGGCTGAAGTTCCCCCAGTTACACTGGAAAATTTCAGCTCTAGAGCTGAAGTTTTTGTCTTTGTAAATAGGGAACTTCAGCATACGGGGCTGAAGTTCCCCAGTTATAAATACAAAAACTTCAGCATACGGGCTGAAGTTCCTTACACTGGGGAATTTCAGCTCTAGAACTGAAGTTTTGTCTTTTGTAAATGGGGAACTTCAGCATACGGGGTTGAAGTTCCCAAGTTATAAAGACAACAACTTCAGCATACGGGGCTGAAGTTCTCTAGAGCTGAAGTTTTGTCTTTGTAACTAGGGAACTTCAGCCCCATATGCTGAAGTTGTTGTCTTTATAACTTGGGAACTTCAGCTCTAGTTTGTAACTGGGAAACATCAGCTCTAGAGCTGAAGTTTTGTCTTTGTAACTGGGGAACTTCAGCCCCGTATGCTGAAGTTTTGTCTTTATAACTGGCGAACTTCAGCTTAACTGGTGAACTTCAGCTCAACGAGGGAAAGGGGAGCTGAAGTTATTTAAAAAGTGAGTACAAGTTAAAAAAAAATTAAAAAGCGGGTATAGGTTAAATGGGGGCGACCAAATAGGGTGTCCCGCTCAATTTTTACAAAAATATCCACCCTCCATTCCTTTTAATCCAACAGCCCGTCTTCATTCTTAGCCCCACATAAAATCCCAACTAAACCCAAACCTTAATCTCACAAACCAGTCGCACACCCCCTCATCTCCTCACCCTTCTACCACGCTCACAATGTCCAAACTCGCCGGAAAACTCACCAAAAACCAGCGAGTTCACTCTTCCACTCACCTCACGTGGTCCCCTTCCCCTTGTCCATGTGGCCTGAAATATAACGAACTCCGTACTGATCAAATCTTTTAGAAATAAAGACACGTCTTCTTTGGATGTTGAGGATCAATTTAGGATAAATGGGGGCCGTGGATTGATTCCGAAACAATCTTCGCCTTCCATATGTCTCGAATTAGTTCCAGAGAGTGTTGATTTTGAGATTTTCAAATTCTTATGGGGAATTTTGGAATTTTTGGGTTTCTTAGGGCAGAAGCATAGACGTTTCGAGAGGCTATATATACTTGAGTTTTTTTTCAGAATTTGAGGGGTTCTAGAAGAGAGAAAGGAGAGCGGACAGATTTTGATAGAAATTAGGGTTTGGGTCTTGGTTTTTGTTTTTTTATTTTTTATTTTTATTCTTCTGATTTGCATCTTCAGTTCATTATATAAAATAAAAAAACACACAAAAACAGTTTCTTTCTTTTGGAATTTCGTTTCAACAATGGAGTTCGTTTAAGGCTCGTGGAGAGTTCGTTTGAAGCTGTCGACTGAGGTTCACGTTCGTCATTCCGGTTAGAGTACGTTCCTCTTGCTGTTTTGGATGGGCTCGCTGTTGATATTTGCATATCTGGATTCATTTGTATCTCTTCTAATCGCTTTAAACATCACTTGAAAGCTCAATTTTCAGGTTCATTTCCGAATCCCTTCTATTTTCTATTTTATGTGAATTGAAATATGATAAGAGCCGGAGACGTTTGGTTCGGGAGCTAGAGGCGAGTTATGAATTTGCAGGATCTTAACAGTTAGTGTTTAATAGATTTGTGCTTGAATATAGGTTCTAGAGTTAGTTCTGCATTTGATGGGAGTACTTGGTGTTCTGTTCTTACCGTTTCGCACTATTTGAGTAGAGATATCGTCGCTTAAATCGTATCTGTCTCTGATTCAGTTTTCTACAATTTTGATTCATATGTCTCCGTTAGTTCTTGTTTTACTCTTTGTGTGAGTCGGCAATTAGTGATGAATTAACTAAGGGTTTATCATGATATTTGAAATTATTTGTTTGCCTATCGATGTTCAGGCGAATCTGCTTCTATGCCTCTTTGATGAAAATACAAGACAATTTGTACCTTGTTTCCTCTATTAGCATTTGGTTAAGTACTTGGTGAAGGTTTAAGATGATTAATTCATAGGTTTCAATGTATAAGCTTGACCAACTTTCTTTCATTTGGAACATGAGACAAGTTTTGATATCTTCCCTAGGACTTCTGATAAATAATTGATAAAATGTATTATTTTCTGGCCAACTTTATCTCCTTTGCATTTTTCAGTCATGATATTATTAATTATATGTTGCAATATTTTTCCTTTAAAATTTACCTTGTCCGCTTTAGAGTACTCAAATCTCATAATTTTTAAGTTTGATTTATTAATGATAAGACATGTTTCACATAGTCATCAAAGAAGTAGAACGTATTCACCGATACAGTAGTAGACTTCAAACTCATTAAGGGCTCAATAAATTTTGACTTCTTAATCAGTAAGTTTTCTTTTGGATGGTTCCTGATAAGACTTGAATACGATAATTAGCATGTAGTTAACGAGCTCATCGTGTTAACAAAACACGTTGTATTTTTCTATTTTTTCAGGTGTTTCCTTAGCATAATATTATGAATAACAACAAATAATGACACTCATCTACTTATCTTCTTGTTTCTTTCTTGTTGTATAACCAAGTAGTTGCTCATGTTCTAGCTATTACATAAACAAATAATAGTTTTTCAAAGCCTCTTCCTACAGGTTCTACAGGGTTGCCTATATCATTTAGAATATATTTGAGATCTCTTAACAGGAAAATTCGAACAGATACTTTCAATTTCACCACCATGAACTAATCGATCATTTTGGTATACGTATTATACCTTTATTTTGTTATAAATTACAACTAAACTAAAAAAATCAAGACAAATACATAAAAAAACAGACAACTAAACTTACATTTGTCAACGTCTTGTATTTGATCTATGAAACGCATCTACAACATAATGTCAGAAGCTTTAGTCGATTAATGTATGGTTGTAATACGTACACATATGCCAATTGCTGAACATCATATCTCATGTAGATGCTTTGTCATCCTTGCATGAAATCCAAGTATTCACAAACTCCTTATTTTGTGCTTAATTTTCGGTTAGGTGACCCATTTTTGTGATTTCCTCTTCTCCAACTTTTAACTGGTGTTCCTAAATTCCTACTATATGCTCTCATCATACCTACTTATATTCCAAGATTCTTGTAAATGTTATTAATTTTTTTAACGACCCGGTCGGTCGTTTCGAAAGTTATAGCCCTATTTCCCTCATTTCTACTTCTTTTGTGATTTACAGTTGTATTATGTCTTATCGAGTTTGTTGGTTTGGGTCCGGAGTGGTTTCGGAGTAAATTGAGACACTTAGTCTCTTAATTGGAAGCTTAAGTTGAAAAAGCCGACCGGATGTCCACTTGAGTGTAAACGACCTCGGATTTGAATTTTGATGGTTCAGTTAGCTCCGTTAGGTGATTTTGGACTTAGGAGCGCGTCCGGAATGTGTTTTGGAGGTCTGTAGTAGAATTAGGCTTGAATTGCGAAAGTCGGAATTTTGGCGATTTTGGACGGCAGTGAAAATTTTGATATCGGGGTCAGAATGGAATTCCGGAAGTTGGAGTAGGTTTGTGGTATCATTTTTAAGTTGTGTGTAAAATTTGAGGTCAATCGGATGTGGTTTGATAGGTTTCGGCGTTGTTTGCGGAATTCGAAAGTTTAGAAGTTCTTAGGCTTGAATCCGGGTGTAATTTGGTGTTTTGATGATGTTTTGAGTGATTCGAAGGTTCGTATGGCGTTATATGACTTGTTGGTAGGTTTGGTTGAGGTGCCAGGGGCCTCGGGGGTGTTTCGGATACCCATCGGAAGAAAATTTTGGACTTGGGCATGGCAGATTTTTCTGGTGTTCAAGTGTTTCGCACCTGCGGTGGAGAGCCCGCAGGTGCGAACCCGCAGAAGCGAGGAGGAGGTCACATGTGCGGGCAAGCATGGGCTGGACTGGAAGCGCAGATGCGGAGGAATGAGCGCATCTGCGAGCACGCAGGTGCAGAAGTCGAGTCGCCGATGCGGAGAAGGCCTGAGTGGGGAGGAACCGCAGAAGTGGGCAGGGCCCGCAGGTGCGGGTAGTTGACCGCAGATGCGGAACCTGAGGGTTTAAGTGAGATCTTCACCTGCGATGGAAATTCCGCAGGTGCGGCATCACAGAAGCGACAAAAGGACCGCAAGTGCGGTTTTGTTGGGCAGAAACTATAAATAGAGGACTTCGAGATTTTTCCCCATTTTCACATTTTGGAACTCGGACTTTAGGGATTTGTGGAGATTTTCGAAGGCAATTCGAAGTTATCACTGAGATAAGTTCCTTGAGTCTATTTATCTTTAGTAATGGTGTCTTCCCATTGGTTTTTACACCTAATTAGTGACGTTTTGAAGTGAAAATTGGGGGTTTAGGGCTTGAGAATTGGAGAGTGAACTTTGGGTTTTGGAGGGAAATTGAGGTCGTATTTTGGTAAATTTGGATGGTTAGACTCGTGAGTGAATGGGCTTTCGGGTTTTATGATTTTCATCGGGTATCTAGGGGGGACCGGGTTGAGCCGATTTCAAATTTTTGGTTCTAACTTAGTAGTTTTCTTGTGGAATTGATCCCTTTAGCCTATTTGAATGGTGTTGTATTGTTTGTGGCTAGATTCAGGGCATTTGGAGGCCGATTCGAGAGTCAAGGGCATTTTGGAGTAGGATTTCTACACTGTTAAGATAAGTAACAGTCTTAAATTTGGTCTTGAGGGTATGAAATCCCGAGAACTTGTATAATGTGAATATTTAGAGGTGACGCGCATGCTAGGTGACGGGCGTGTGAGCGTGCACCGTGAGGGGTTGAGATTTGGTCCGTCCTGGGAGACTATAAAGTCAAATAGTTCATTATTATTACATCTTTCTCCTTGTTTGAGTAATTGACTGCCTTTCATGTTAGACACCATGCTTAGGCCATATGATATCACTGTTGGGACCTGCGGCGACCGTATACTTGTTGAGTTGACTGCTAATTGTTGTCTTGTACTCATTCACCGTCTTACTTGTGTATTATATCTCAGCTCTCTCACATTTCTTGTTGATACTTGTTGTATTCTCTGTTTGGGCTGTTTATTGTGATATTCTGTGAGCCTAAGAGGTTGGAGAGGCTAGTGACTGAGATAGGGCCTAAGTGTCGAGTTGTGAGCTATGTGAGGTATATTGGATCGAGCTGCACACCGTGCCAGTGTTGGGTCGGGCTGCACGCCGCAGCAGTATTGGATCAGGCTGCACGCCGCAGCAGTATTTGATCAGACTGCACGTCGCAGTAGTATTGGATCGGGCTGCACGCCGCAACAATATAGCGCTTGGGCTGAAGGAGCCCCTCCGGAGTCTGTACACCCCTAGTGAGTGCAGGTACCTATTGAAAGTGTGTATTGAGGGCTGAGAGCCGAGAGTATGAGATGTTGAGATGAGTTGAGTGATTGTTGCCTTGAGAGGTTGTATTTGCCCTTATTTATTGTTGCACTTCGTTGTTATTTGTTGTTTTTGTGAATTTCTAGAAGTTTCATATTGTTTTACTGGAGCTCGAACTTATTGGACTTAAACTGTCGGATTTGAAAGCATGTTTACTCTTTACTGAAGAACTTTTGAAATGAACTCTATTTTGATAGCTCGTTACAGCTTCTCAGTTCCTTATTTAATTTTGTTACTTGCTGAGTTGGTTGTACTGATGCTACACCCTGCACTTCATGTGCAGATCCAGGTGTGTACGGTTCTAGCGGTTGCTAAGTTCCTGCGCGGGCCGACTTTTGGAGATTTACGAGATAGCTGCCGGCGTCCGCAGTCCTTGTTCCTCCTTCTTATCATCTTATTTCTCTTGTTTTTTGTCATTTCGCACAAACTGTAGTAGATTCTGTTTCTCAATTGTTGTTAGATGCTCATGACTTAGTGATGCCTCGATGTTGGGCTAGTATTCCGCACTTGAGTTTTGGGTCCTTACCCCGTGGTTATGTAAACCTTCTGTTAAATTTAACTGTTTTAGTTCACTTCTGTTATATATATTGAAAGCATATTAAGAATGTCGGCTTGCCTAGTTCTACGATAGACGACATCATGACATGTTAGGTTTTGGGTCGTGACAAGTTGGTATCAGAGCCTAGGTTATATAGGTCTCAGGGGTCATGAGCAGGTTTAGTAGAGTCTTGCGGATCGGTACAGAGACGTCTGTATTTATCTTCGAGAGGTTGGAGAACCCTTAGGAAAAATTCCACATTCTTGAATTCTTGTCGTGTGAATCTGTTGATTCGGGTAACTAATCTTCTGTTGTTTCATTCTCTCACAGATGATGAGGACTCGTACTACTGGGCAGGACGGACAGCCACCAGTACCACCAGCCAGGGCCGCGAGAGGACGAGGCCGCAGTAGGGGCAGAGATGCAGCCCGCACAACAGCTGGGGCAGTACCTGCAAATCCACCAGTTGCCCCGGGTCAAGACTAGATCCTAGTTATGGATGCACCAAGGGCACCAGCTCAGGCACCACTTGTGCCTATCGTGATTCTTGTCCTTCAGTAGGCCTTAGCTCAGATTCTGACCGTGTGTACCAGCCTTGCTCAGGAGGTCTCTGTTTCGACGGCCGCAGCCACTTCTCAGGCCAGGGGAGGCACTCAGACTCCTGCCACCCGCACATCTGAGCAGGTTGTACAGGGACTCCAGAGACCGGGGGAACCACCAACCCAGCTGGTAGAAGCTCCTTAGGAATATGTGGTTCCTGCTATGCCTGAGGATAAGCAGCGTAGATTGGAGAGGTTTGGGAGATTCCAGCCTCCGTCTTTCGATAGTGCATAGGGAGAGGATGCACAAGGTTTCTTGGACAAGTGTCAGAGGATGCTTCGTACAACAGGTATTCTGGAGACCAGTGGGTCTCGTTCACTACCTTTCAGTTCTCTAGGGCTGCATTCAGTTGGTGGGAGGCTTACGAGAGGCGTAGGCCGGTCGGCGCAGCACCCCTTACCTGGCAGCAGTTCTCTGTTATCTTTCTAGAGAAGTTCATGCCTCAGTCCTGTAGAGAGGAGCTGTGCAGGAAGTTGGAGCAACTTCATCAGGGTGATATGTCTATGATGCAGTATGAGATGCGATTCTCAGAGTTGGCCTTTCATGATATCTGGTTGGTTCCCACAGACAGAGAGAGGATCAGGAGGTTTATAGATGACCTCGCTTATCAGCTGCGATTGCTTATGACCAGAGAGAGAGTGTCTGGTGCTACCTTTGATGAGGTTGTCGACATTTCTCAGCATATTGAGATGGTTCGCAATCAGGAGAGGGTTGAGAGGGAGGACAAGAGGCCACGTTGACAGGGTGGATTTAGTTGTGCTCCTTGTGGGGGTCAGTTCCAGCACGGTAGAGGTCGTCCTTTCAGACATGCTCAGACAGCTCGCCCAGTTCACTGCGGTTCATCATCTAGCCATGGTTCTCACAGTTATCAGTTGGGTCGTTCATCTCTCGGTGCCCTTCCAGCACAAAGTTCTTCATGTGCTCTATCGGGTCAGGGTTCGTCTATGTCAGGTCCTTCTGCCAGTTATCCCGGTGCTCAGGGCTCCCTTCAGTCCCCAGCACAAGCACTGTGGAGTTGTTAAGTGTGGGGAGTTTGGTCACATGATGAGGGAGTGACCCCGTATAGTGGGAGGTCCCGCTTTGCAAAGGAGCCAGTCTATGTCATCAGCACCAGTTCCTCCACCACCCGCCCAGCCAGCTATGGGTGGAGCTCAGTTAGCTAGGGGTCGCCCGAGAGGGTAAGACATATTAGGGGTGGCCAGGCATGTTTCTATGCCCTCCCTGCCAGACCAGATGTCATTGCTTCAGATGCTGTGATTACAGGTATTGTCTCAGTTTGCCATAGAGATGCCTCTGTATTATTTGCCCTGGTTCCACTTATTCATATGTTTCCTCGTATTTCGCTCATTTTTTGTATATGCCCCATGAGTCTTTAGTCTCATCTGTTCATGTATCTACTACCGTGGGCGATACTATTATTGTGGACCATATATATCGGTCATGTGCGGTGTCTATTGGGGGTCTGGAGACCCGAGTGGACCTTTTGTTGCTCAGTATGGTTGATTTTGATGTGATATTGGGTATAGATTGGTTGTCTCCATGTCATGTTGTTCTAGATTGTCACGTTAAGATCGTGATGTTAGTGATGCCGGGATTTCCTAGGGTTGAGTGGAGCGGTTCTATAGACTATGTACCTAGTAGGGTGATTTCATACTTGAAGGCTCAGCAGATGGTTGAGAAGGGTTCTCTATCATATTTGGCCTTTGTGAGGGATGTTAGTGTAGAGACTCCTGCCAATTATTCTGTGCCGGCAGTGCGTGATTTTTCGGATGTGCTTCTTGTGGACCTACCGGGCATGCCGCCCGACAGGGATATTGACTTTGGTGTTGATTTGGTGCCGGACACTCAACCCATTTCTATTCCACCGTATCGTATGGCACCGGCGGAGTTGAAGGAGTTGAAAGAACAGCTTCAGGAACTTCTTGATAAGGGGTTTATTCGGCCTAGTATGTCACCTTAGGGTGCACCGGTTCTATTTGTGAAGAAAAAGGATAGTTCTATAAGGATGTGCATTGCTTACAGGCAGTTGAACAAGATCACAGTCAAGAACAAGTATTCCTTGCCAAGTATTGATGATCTATTCGACCAGTCATAAGTAGGGATCTTAGCCTGTTATTTGCTCTCGTTTACTTATATTTTGGGCCAAAAATGCATGAAGGTATTCCTAGAAACTAACTTAATATGTTTGCTTGTAGGGTTTGTTCAAAATGAGCCAAAGGAGAAATAATCAACTCATAAAGGAGTCAAACTTGAACAAAAACCAAGACTGGGCCAAGAGGTGTAGTACGCGGACCGCGACATAAAAGTGTGGCCGCGTAAGTACCAACGCGGAGGCGGCCATTAACTCGCGGACCGCGAATTGGAGATTCAGAGAGGTGGTTTTTGGGCAATACATGGACGCGAACCGCGTTAGAAAGTGGCGATTGAGATTCTACGGTTGCCAAGGTTTAGAGAGTTCACAATTTATGCAAGAATGAGAAGGGCGGCTTTCCAGCCGTGCCCCATGACCCCTTGGACGCGCCCCGTGGCGTCCTAGAAACCCTCCCAACGCCTAGCGCCACGGATGGCCCCATGGTCTTGGCCGCGCCAACTGACAAGCGCGCATGTGCCTCTATCACCCCACCAATTTCCCTCGCTAGCGCCCAGCCACAAGCAGCTGCCAACAGTGACGCGCGCGCAGATCGTGATGACTGAGACAAAGTTGCTGAAAACGGACCTGTTTCTACCTATGTAGAAGACTAAGTCCTTTTTCCTTGTATCACTAGAGTAGTTTTATTCCATGTACTTTCATTATGTTTCTCTAGTGTAGTTTTGTCTATTCCTGTAACGTTGATTTATTCTTTTTAAGCATTATTAGGGATGATCAAGTAATCAAAAACTTTCTAGCAAGCAATTCTCTGTAATGGTGTCTCTCCCCCTCAACATCGCGTTGCCTTCTTTTGTAATAGCTTTCATTAATGCAATCAAGCTTTTATTCAATTCTCATTACTGTTCTCTCAACTGTTGGCATTGGATTTCCCGCACGGCACTGAAAATCTCGTCTAGCATGCGGAGGGGACCTCACTTGGCGAACAGCAACCACCCTGACATCGGTTGCTTAGCCTTACATCGCCCTTCCAAAGAATCTCAGAAAGGCGCTGCGTAACATTTGGTATCAGAGCCTAGGCTCCACATCAGACGAGGGAACGCATTGGCATTACCACCATTTCTGACCATGGTGAATTATGGGGACCATATTGCGGACCTTGAGGAGACAGTTGGCGTACTATGACCCATCGTGGATACGGTGACGGAATAGAAAACCAGCCTAGGGCAAAGGTTGGACGACCTGGACTGCAAAATGGCCCAGGTCGACATAGAAAACATCAGTCGTGACTCTGAAGGAGACCGGCAAACGGCAGCTACTGAGGCAGCCAATATTTTTGATAAATTTGAGGGCCTCCAACAGGAGCGCGTCGAGGATTTAGCCCATAGGGCACAAGAGGCAGACATGATGACTACCATGCAGCAAACTATCGACGACTTGACAGGCCAGCTCAATGTTGTCAATGCTGCTCTATAAGGCTCGCTTCGAGGCGGTGGAAATCCAATCGGGGGTGCTGCGAACCTCGCCCCCTTGGCACAGAAACTGAAGATTCCTGAGCCAAAGCCATATAGAGGGGCTAGGAATGCTAAAGAAGTGGAAAATTTCATCTTCGACATCGAACAGTACTTCGATGCCGTGGGAGGCCTAGAAGAAGACAAGAAGGTAGCAACTGCTGCCATGTATCTTCAGGGTGATGCTAAGCTCTGGTGGCGAGTGAAGTACGAAGCCATCAACGCCGGTGAAGATGCTCTGGAGACATGGGCAGAACTGAAGGCAGCCATACGCCTCCAGTTCTTTCCAGAAATTGTTTAGTACAATGCAAGGAGGAAACTACGGGAGCTCCGCCAGACCAAGTCAGTGCGGGACTACGTGCGAGAATTCTCTGCACTCATGCTGAACATCCGCGAGATGGGGGACAAAGACAAGCTCTTCACATTCCTGAAAGGGTTGAAACCTTATGCCCGCATGGATCTACAAAGACAGAGGGTGGATACCCTACCCAAGGCAATCCAAGCAGCACAATGCCTTGGGGACTATCAGATGGAAACTCGGAAGGATAGGCCGCAGCCGCCTGTCTGAGCGGGTTACAAAGGAGGCCAATCCAAAAATAGTGGCCCTAACAGATGTGGGGGAGACCGGAGTGCAGGCAAACCTAAGGCTCCCTCCTCAGGCAGCAACAGTGCTACATCAAACAACCTTGATCGGGGGAGAAATCCCCCCTCAGGATACCGTCATTGCGGCGGACCGCATTGGAATAATGAATGTCCACATGCACAGATGAATGCCCATCAAGCTTACGATGAGGGGACGGATGATGAAGCAGATGATGATGAACAGACCGAAGCAGTCAGTGCCTTCAATGCAATTTTTGGTTCTGTTTTGGAGGCATTAGCGGGAACCAGTGCTGGTATCCGCAAGAAGAAGGACCCCCGCCCAATTGCCAAGAAGGGGAAAAAGAAGACGAATAAAGGGACCCCTCCTAAGCAAGATAGGACCTTGATGTTCGTTGAACTGAGGGTAAACGGCAAACCCATTCGGGAGATAATAGATACAGGTGCTACTCGCAACTACTTGGCCTCAACTGAGGTGGAGCGTCTTGGGATAGTTGTGGGAAAGGGTCGGGGTCATGTCAAGGCTATCAACTCACCTCCTCAGCCAGTGGGTGGAATAGCAAAAGGAGTACCGGTGAAGATGGGGCCTTATGAAGGAAAGTCACCTTACGCGTGGTGATCATAGATGACTTTGAGCTGATAGTGGGACTGGAATTCTTGAGGCAGACCAACACCATGCCCGTACCATATGCAGACATACTTCTGATGATGGGGGTAAACGGGGCCACACCCTGTATTATTCCGTGCATATCCATGAAGATGGTCGTTGAGAACATCTCGACCTTGCAACTAAAAAAGGGGGTCAAGAGACATGAACCTACATTTCTGGCTACCCTATGTATTGAAGAGGTAGAACGCTCATCGGGACCACTTCCTACACCCATAAAGGAGCTATTACTGGAATTCGAAGATGTCATGCCACAGGAAATGCCGAAGCGACTTCCGCCTAGGCGCACTGTGGACCATGAGATTGAGTTGGTGCCGGGTGCGAAGCCACNATATGCCTCTGCATGGATTATCGGGTGCTGAACAAAATTACTGTGAAGAACAAGTATCCTATTTCGCTCATGGCAGACTTGTTCGACAGATTAGGGAGTGCTACGGTGTTCACAAAAATTGACCTGAAGACAGCGTATTGGCAGGTCCGTATTGCTGAGGGTGATGAACACAAGATGACTTGTGTGACAAGATATGGGTCGTTCGGCTTCCTAGTTATGTCGTTCGGCTTAACTAATGCCCCAGCCACGTTTTGCACCCTAATGAACCAGGTCTTTCGAGAGTACATTGATGAATTCGTGGTGGTCTATTTGGATGATATTGTGGTCTATAGCCAGACACTGGAAGAACACCCGGAGCACTTGCGGAAGGTCCTAGCCCGGTTGCGGGAGCATGAGTTGTACGCAAATCTATCCAAGTGCTCATTTGCTCAGAAACAGATCGACTTCCTCGGGCATATCATTGAGGAAGGGCAGATCAAGATGGACCAGCAAAAGATCCAAGACATCACATATTAGCCGCCACCCAAGGATATCTATGCCTTGAGGGCATTCCTTGGCCTATGCAATTTCTATCGGCGATTTGTGAAGAACTACTCTTTCATCGCAGTACCATTAACTGAACTCCTCAAGAAGGTCACGCCTTGGCATTAAGGTCCTAGGTGAGCGGAGGCCTTCCATGCATTAAAAGCGGCTATGTCTAATAGCCCTGTCTTGGCCCTTCCTGACTTGGCCAAGCCTTTCGAGGTACAAACAGATGCTTTTGACTATGCTCTTGGCGGGGTCTTACTACAAGACGGGCATCCCGTAGCATATGAGAGCCGGAAGCTTAAGGATGCAGAGCGGCGCTATGTCGTCCATGAGAAAGAATTATTGGATGTCGTTCATTGCTTACGCCTTTGGAGGTATTATCTGCTTGGATCACCGTTCGTGGTCAAGACAGACAACACAGCTGTTAGTCATTTCGTGACCCAGCCGAAGCTGAATGGTCGACAGGCCCGATGGCAGGAACTCCTAGCGGAATTTAACTTCAACCTGGAGTATTGAAGCGGGAAGTTTAATCATGTGCCAGGTGCACTCAGTCGCAGAGCGTACCTAGCATCTGTGTGCCTACTCGCCACCCTAAGTAGGAGTGAAGTAGCCACCAGCATTAAAGACCAGATACAGGATCTACTCATTAAGGATCCCGCTGCACATTATTTGGTTGATCTAATAGAACAGGGCAAGACTCGCCAGTTCTATATATGGAGGATGGTTTCCTGAAGGTAAAAGGGAACCGACTTTATGTTCCAAAAGGAGGGGATCTGAGAAGAACTCTCTTGGCGGAATGTCATGACACTCTGTGGGCCGGCCATCCGAGCGAAGAATGCACCATGGCATTGCTTCGTCGTGCATATTATTTGCCCCAAATGGCCGACGATGTCACGCAGTATGTGAGGACTTGTCTAGTATGCCAGAAGGACAAGTCCGACCGCTTGACACAAGCAGGACTCTTGGAACCTCTAGTTGTTTCAAAGAGACCTTGGGAAAGCGTGTCGCTGGATTTCATCACCGGATTGCCCAAGTTTGGAGATCTCACAACTATCTTAGTTGTGGTGGATCAGTTTTCAAAGTATGCCACCTTCATTGCAGCACCTCAATATATATAAGCAGAGGATACAACTCGACTCTTCTTCTCTCATGTCATCAAATATTGGGGCATGCCCAAAGACATTGTTAGTGATCGCGATTCAGGCTTCACTAGCAACTTTTGAACCCAATTATTTAAGTGCCTCGGGTCAAAATTGAGTCATAGCTCAAGTTTTCATCCACAATCCGATGGCCAGACGGAGCGGTTCAATTTCATGTTGGAGGAATATCTCTGCCATTTTTTTTACCGGATCGCAGAAGAATTGGGTGAAGCTCTTGGATGTTGCTCAACTGTGTTTCAATTCACAAAAGAGCTCTAGTACAAACAAAAGCGCTTTTGAAATTATTATCGGGCAACAACCACTACTCCCACACACCGTGAATGCACCAACCATGGGGAAATCTCCTCGTGCTACTAGCTTCTCAACAGAATGGAAGCGGAATATGGAGATAGTGCGGAGCTATCTGGTTAAAGCCCAAAAGAGAATGAAGAGGCATGCAGATCAGAATCGTCGCTTTGTTGAATACCAAGTAGGAGACAAAGTGATGGTCATAATACTAAAGCGGTACTTATTTGCAGGGGTCCATGACCCTCAGCTGTTGCAAAAATATATTGGACCTTAGACGCATTGGGAAAGTTGCATACCAGGTGGATACCCCAGCTTGGTGGAAAATCCATCTCGTCTTCCATGTCAGTCTATTGAAACCTTTTTGGGAAGACACGGAGGATCCTTCACGGAGCCAACTCACAATACCCGGTATTCGAGGCCCCGGTTCAACTGGGAAAAAGCGGGCTGAAGCTATTCTTGATGACCGGGTAATTCATGCCTCCAGGAAGGATCACCAAGAGTTCATGGTAAAATGGCAAGGGTGTGATGCTAAGGAGAACACTTGGGAGAGGGGAAAAAAACTCAAAGCCTACAAGAGCCTGATTGAAGATTTTTTGGCCAGTAAGGCACCGAGGACGTCGCCAACTCAGGTGAGGGATGGGCGGCTTTCCAGCCGTGCCCCATGACCCCTTGGACGCGCCCCGTGGCGTCCTAGAAAGCCTCCCAACGCCTAGCTCACGGACGGCCCCGTGGTCTTGGCCGCGCCAAGTGACAAGCGCGCATGTGCCTCTGTCGCCCCACCGATTTTCCTCGCTAGCGCCCAGCCACAAGCAGCTACCAACAGTGACGCACGCGTAGATCGTGATGCCTGAGACAAAGTTGCTGACAACGAACCTGTTTCTACCTCTGTAGAAGATTAATTCCTTTTTCCTTGTATTACTAGAGCAGTTTTATTCCATGTACTTTCATTATGTTTCTCTAGTGTAGTTTTGTCTATTCCTGTAACGTTGGTTTATTTTTTTTAAGCATTATTAGGGGGGATCAAGTAATCAAAAACTTTCTAGCAAGCAATTCTGCGTACTGGTGTCTCTCCCCCTTGACACTGCGTTGCCTTGTTTTGTAATAGCTTTCATTAATGCAATCAAGCTTTTATTCAATTCTCATTACTGTTCTCTCAATTGTTGGCATTGGTTTTCCCGCACAGCACTGACAATCTCGTCTAGCGTGCCGAGGGGACCTCACTCTGTGGACAGCAACCACTCTTACATCGGTTGCTTAGCCTTAAGTCTCACTTCAAAAGAATCTCAAGAAGGCACCGCATAACAGTACCAACGCGAAGGCGGCCATTAACTCGCGGACCGCGAATTGGAGATTTAGAGAGGTGGTTTTTGGGCACATACATGGACGCGAAC
Organism: Nicotiana knightiana; assembly: GCA_005239525.1. Classification (NCBI taxonomy): domain Eukaryota; kingdom Viridiplantae; phylum Streptophyta; class Magnoliopsida; order Solanales; family Solanaceae; genus Nicotiana; species Nicotiana knightiana. The sequence continues at coordinate 17,867 of ML379493.1, forward strand.
CGCGTTAGAAAGTGGCGACCGCGAAAGTACCACAGCGGCCGCGATTGGGATTCCGCGGTTACCAAGTTTCAGAGAGTTCACAATTTATGCAAGAATGAGATGGGCGGTTCGTGTTAGAATTACGCAGCCACTAAAGACTCTCACGCAGACGCGGTGAAAATTGCGCGGTCCATGAAATGAAGCTCAAAACAGTCCCAGATGTGAAGAAACGCGGACCGCGATCAAAATTACGCGACCACGAAAGCAAGAGTGCGGCCGCGATCAAAATTATGCGGCCGCGAAGATTCCGCAGGGGTATTTTTGTCCGGAAATTTTAGCTTAGTATAAATAGACCTTTATGTCAATTTTAGGTTAAGTTTAGTTTTTCTGAGCACATGAAATGGATGGTTTTCCCTTTTTGGGCAATTTTGTACAAGATTTACCTTCAAACTTTAGATTTTAATCTTTTACTTTAATATTATGGATTATATTTCATCTTTGTCTTTGATTTCTGTTGTTATTATGAGTAGCTAAACCCCATATCTAGGGTTGTGACCCAACCCTAGTGTGGGTATTTAATGAATCTTGAATTTTAGGGCTTAATTATTTATGGGTTAGTGATATTTAGCCTAATTCATGCTAGAATTGTAGAATTAGTGGTTGCAAACACTGATTCATGCCTTTATGACTTAGGCTCTTCTTGACAAAGAGGGATTAAGTCTAGGAATATTAGGCTAACAAGGAATTGGGATGAACTCAAGAGATTGATAGCCCCAATTAAAGGATTAAACCTAGAGATAGTAATATCCGACTTGAGCTAATATCACTTGTATTGCCTGAGCACCCATTTGGACTTGAGAAAGCCAAATTAGGCAAAGTCACTCAAACGACCGAGAGGTATAAAGTGAGTACTTGTGTGTGATGGTTATATTATGACCCCAATCAAAACAAGCTTGCCCTAGATTCTCGATACCCGTTAATTATCCACCTAGGAGGAAGTCATTACCCTAGTCCTTTTAAACACTTGAAAACTATCACCAAAAATATTGTACTTAGCTTTAATCTTAGCATACAATAGAAATAGAAGTAGAAGTATAATCATCACAATCATGTTTTGAAGTGCAATTAGGAATAACACACGCATCTAGACTTAGATAGATACCTAACTCCAAATCAATTAACTCCCTGTGGAAATCAATCCCGGCCTTGTTGGGTAAAACTGCATCGACCATCCTCACTACTCTATAGTGGTGTAGGTTTGGAACCGATCAATTTTTGGCGTCGTTGCCGGGGAGTTAGACGACTTTAGATCTCTATCTAAACTATTTGTGTGTTTTGTTTTCTTTCCTTCCATTTTTCTAACTTTTGTGTGTCAATTGCTTTAGGTACCAAATGGATCATAATGATGCTCTCGGAAATATTCCTCTAGGGAGGAGGTAGATGACAGTGATGCGGATGAGGTTAATCTAGAAGCTCAAGTCCAAAGAAGAGGTCGCCAGGCTAATGACAATGTACCAAACCCTCCCCCACCTACTCCAAGGGCAGCACACCGAGTGCTACCCAATGAAGGCTACGCAAGTGCAATTGTCCAGCCCCGGATTTGGGCGGGAAATTTTCAAATAACCAATGTCATGCTGACTCTATTGGAGCAAAAGGGTTTCATCACCGGAGCTCCCCATCAGAACACATATAAGCATCTCAAAGGTTTTGTAGACACCTGCTGGGGGGCAAGCAGACGAATGTATCTGAGGACGCTCTGAGATTGAGACTTTTCCCATTTTCACTTAGAGGGAAAGCTTTGGATTGGCTCGAGAGGCTACCCAACCATTCCATCACCACTTGGAATGAGTTGGCTGAAATGTTCATAGCAAAGTTTTTCTCTCCGGGTCATATGGCAGTATTACGGGATGAGATCTTTGCCTTTAAAAAAGAGCCAAATGAACCCTTACATGAAATCAGGGTGCGGTACTGGAAAACTGTAAAAGAATGCCCCAACAATGATATGACTGAAGCAATGATCCAGCAAACATTTTATAGGGGCATCAAAACAACCAAGCAGTGCGTGGTGAATCATCTAACAGGGGGAAATTTCATGAAAGTGCCTTATGCCGATGCATGTGACATATTAGATAAGATGGCTGACACCTCCTCAGCTTGGAAAAGTCGGGCAAACGTTCCTTATGGTGACCTAATGGCATCCACCTTCACAAGGAACTTCATGATCATGCACAAGCCATAGCGAAGTTGACAACCACTATGAATCAGTTAGAAAAGGCTCAGCTCCAGCAGGTTCAGCAGCCAAAGCAAGTAAACGCCATGGAAGGAATGAATGTAATGGTCAACAAGAGGAGACCGTGTGGTCAACAAGTGCAAAACAATCAAGATCAATTTGAGCAAAGTGGTAAGTGGTTACAATCAAGACGATTCTTATGATGATCAAAGTGAGGAAGTTTTATATGCCAATAACTACCAAGGTCAACGGAGCAATGCTCCAAATCAAAAATGGAGATCACAAGGGAACAATCAAAATTGGGGCAACCAAGGCCAAGGGAATTTGGGGAACAACAACCAAAACTAGGGGAATCAAGGAAATAACCCAGGCAATTGGAGTGGCAACAACAATAACAAATGGGTAGGCAATGGAAACCAAGGGGATTGGACCAACAATAATCAAGGTAACCGGGGGTCGGGCTTTCAAAGGCCCCCGATGTATCAATAACCCAACAATCCGCCTACATATCCGTCTTAAGGGCAAAGTTCTTCAAACAATGAGATTGGTAGGATAGAGAGTATGTTCAAACAAATGATGGAAAGGAATGCTGACTCTGCTGCCCAGATAACCTCCCTTACTACTTCTATCCACAACTTGGAAGTACAAATGGGTCAAATTTCTCAAGCATTGAATACTCGCCCTAAGGGGGCACTACCAAGTGATACGGTAGTAAACCTGAAGGGTGGAAACAATACATTCCAGGCTATGGCGGTGACCACAAGAAGCGGTAGAGGTGGAGATGCAAGTACCTCTAATCCAAAGAAGATTGTGAGTGATGATGTTGGGTTGCAAGAATATGATGATATTCAAGCCAATGATGAGAATGTGAATGATTAAGTGAGGATCGATATTGATGACAACGTAGAGGAGACTCAAAATGATGTGAACCCATTTAGGGAACACGTGATAGACATACCAGAAATGGTAGTGCCCAAAGCCAAGGATCCTTTGCCAAGGCCTCCTCCACCGTATCCTCAAAGGCTTGCAAAACAAAATAATGAAAACCAATTCAAGAATTTTATTGATATTGTGAAAATTTTGTCCATCAATGTGCCAGTGGTAGAAGCTCTAGAGCAAATGCCGGGATATGCCAAGTTCATGAAGGACTTGGTAACAAAGAAAAGATCTATGAATTATGAGACCATCAAAATGACTCATCAAGTGAGTTTCATTGTGCATTCCATGGATCCAAAGCTAGAAGATCCCGGTGCCTTTACAATTCCATGCACCATTGGTAGTGCCGATTCCGCAAAAGCCTTGTGTGATTTGGGAGCAAGTACTAATTTGATGCCATATTCGGTGTTCAAAACATTGGGTATTGGGCAATTGAGAGCTACTTCCATGATATTACAAATGGCTGATCGGACTATGAAGAGGCAGTTGGGAATTATTGATGATGTTCTAGTTCGGGTCCACAAGTTCATTCTTCCCGCAGACTTTGTGATTCTTGACTACATTGACTATGAGGTGCCGATCATATTGGGGAGACCTTTCCTAGCAACAGGGAAGGCATTGGTTTATGTGGAAGATGGGAAGCTCACCTTCCGGGTGCGCGATGAAAAATTTGTATTCCATGTGTGCAAGTCAATGAGTCAACCTAATAGCAACAAAGTTTGCTCTTTTTTGGATCTTGTAACGGAGGTGATTGTTGATGACACGAGTGCTATGATCAATATGGAGGATCCTTTGGAAGTTGTGTTGTTAAATCATGAGGATATTGATAAGGAAATCTTGATAGAATATGCAAATGCCTTGCAAGGAATGGGATCCTACTCATATGGGCCCCGTAAACTTTCCTTGGACTTGGAAAACCGAAAGACTCCACCAACAAAGCCCTCAATCGAGGAGCCACCGACATTGGAGCTGAAGCCTTTGCCTTCACACCTAAGGTATGAATTCTTAGGCCCTTGTTCCACATTACCTGTTATTCTTTCTTCGTGCTTAACTAACGTGCAGGTTTACTCCACCCTTGCGGTGCTTCAAACAAGGAAGAAGGCAACTGGATGGACTTTGGCTGACATTCGCGGTATAAGCCTCGCCTTTTGCTGCACAAAATTATACTAGAAGATGATGTCAAACCCTCCGTGGAACATCAAAGGAGGTTGAATGAGGCCATGCAAGAGGTCGTCAAGAAGGAAATTATCAAGTGGCTAGATGCAGGGTCGTGTACCCCATTTCGGATAGTTCATGGACTTCACCTGTACTATGTGTGCCGAAGAAGGGGGTATGACTGTGATCACAAATGAGAAAAATGAGTTGATCCCCACTAGAACTGTCATCGGATGGAGGGTATGCATGGATTACCGAAAGCTGAACAAAGTGACACGCAAAGACCATTTTCCATTGCCCTTTCTTGATAAAATATTGGATAGACTTGCCAGGCGGGCCTATTATTGCTTTTTGGATGGGTACTCCGGGTACAACCAGATTCTCATTGCACCGGAAGACCAAGAGAAAACCACCTTCACATGTCCGTATGGCACATTTTCATTCTCACGGATGTTGTTTGGTTTGTGTAATGCACCGGCTACCGTTCAGCGGTGTATGACGGAAATATTTACGAATATGGTGGAGGACTTCCTCAAAGTGTTCATGGATGATTTCAGTGTTGTGGGAGATTTCTTTGAAGATTGCTTGAATAATCTTGACAAAGTGTTGGCCCGATGTGAAGAGACCAACTTAGTGCTAAATTGGGAAAAGTGCCACTTTATAGTCGAGGAGGGCATTGTCCTCGGCGATAAGATCTCAAAGAATGGTATTTAAGTGGACAAAGCGAAAATTGAAGTGATTTCAAAACTCCCTCCTCCTACTTCTGTCAAGGGAGTTAGGAGCTTTCTTGGTCATGCGGGGTTCTACCGAAGGTTCATCAAGGATTTCTCGGAAGTAGTGAACCCCTTGTGCAAGTTGTTGGAAAAGGATGCAAAGTTCGTGTTCAATAAATATTGCATGAAAGCTTTTGAGATTCCAAGTATAGATTGACTACCACTCTCATCATTACCGCACCCAATTGGAGCTTACCACTTGAGCTCATATGTGATGCTAGCAACGTTGCGGTAGGAGCGGTCTTAGGGCAAAGGATCAACAAGATATTTCATTTTGTTTATTATGCAAGCAAAACGATGAACGACGCCCAAGTCAACTATACGGTGACCGAGAAAGAGTTATTAGCCATTGACTTCGCCATGAAAAAGTTCAGTCCATATCTCATGGGTTCCAAAGTGATTGTGCACACCGATCATGCGGCACTTCATTACTTGATGACCAAAAATGACTCTAAGGCTAGGTTGATGAGATGGGTTCTTCTTCTTCAAGAGTTTGACCTTGAAATCATTGATCTAAAAGGGAATGAGAATCAAGTGGTGGACCACTTGTCCCGCTTGGAAGAGGAGGAGAGGCCCTATGATGGCCTCGAAATTAATGATTTGTTTCCGGATAAACAACTCTTCTCTGTGTCTTTGAATGGTATGCCTTGGTTCGCCGATGTGGCTAACTTTCGTATGACCGGAATTGTCCCGAGTGAGCTATCCTCTAACCAAAGGAAGAAGCTTAAACGGGACAACTTGGATTATTATTGGGACGAGCCATATCTTTTCAAGATTTGCAATAATGGTGTGATCCGGAGATGTGTTCTGGAAGAGGAACAAATGAGTATTCTTGATGCTTGTCATTCCTGACCTACGGTGGCCATCATGGTGGGGCGAGAACTGCTACAAAGGTTCTCAGTTGTGGATTTTATTGGCCTACCCTGTATAAAGATGCTAGCGAGCTTGTTAGGAGGTGTGATGAGTGCCAAAGAGATGGTGGAATTTCCAAGAAGGATGAAAGGCCTCTCACCACTATTCTTGAAATTGATATTTTTGACGTGTGGGGCATCGACTTTATGGGTCCATTTGTGAGTTCATGTGGTAACACTTATATTTTGGTTGTCGTTGATTATGTTTCCAAGTGGATTGAAGCTGTGTCTTTTCCCAACAACGAGGCATGAAGTGTGGTAGCGTTCTTAAAAAAAATATCTTCACAAGGTTTCGCACCCCAAGGGCGATCATCAGTGGTGGGATTTCCCATTTTTGCAACAAGGCCTTCGACACTTTACTTTCCAAGTATGGTGTCAATCATAAGGTTTCAACCCCTTATCACCCCCCAAGACTAGTGGACAAGTTGAGGTCTCCAACAGGGAGATAAAGAGCATATTATCCAAGACTTTCAATGTAAACCGGACCGATTGGTCAAGGAAACTTGATGATACTTTATGGGCTTATAGAACAGCGTACAAGACTCCAATTGGTATGTCTCTGCACCGGTTGGTATTTGGGAAAGCATTTCATCTTGAATTTGAATTAGAGAACAAGGCCATGTGGGCACTGAAGAAGTTAAACCTTGAATGGGATGTAGCTGCCAATCTTCGGGTAGAGCAACTAAATGAACTTGATGAGTTTCGATTCCATGCTTATTCTTGCTCGTCCTTGTATAAGGACAAGATGACGTACTTACATGAAAAATATGTTCGGAACAAAGAGTTCAAGGAGGGTGACTTGGTTCTTCTATTCAACTCTCAGTTATGACTGTTTCAGGGAAAGCTCAAGTCAAAATGGAGTGGCCCTTTTGAAGTGGTGCATGTAACTCCGTTTGGTGCTCTTGATTTGAAAAACAAAAATGGTGAAATCTTCAGAGTTAATGGGAACCGAGTGAATCACTACCTTGTCAAGTTTGATGACATTCACGTGGTGGCCTTGATCAATTTTAAATGATGATGGTAATATGTGTCGTGTCGCGACGTTAAATTAGGCGCTTCTTGGGAGGCAACCCATGTGTTTTTCTTTCTTTCTTTTGATTTTCTTCTTAGATTAGGCATTTTTGTAGACTAACTAGTTGTGATGTTTGTGTAGGAATTGGTTGTGCAGTGCAGGACTTTGACAGGAAAATTTTGGCTTTTCGCGAACCGCGCCCAAAATTTTGCAGTCTGTGTTAGCATTTCACGGTGATACCTTTTTGTCCGCGGACGCGTACTTGAAAGGATCAAGATACCAAATCTCTGAAGTTGAGTATGCAGTCGCGTTCATAATTTGGTGGACCGCAGCGACTTTCGCGGCCGCACCCATTTTTTCGCGGACCACGATAGAATTCCGCGGACCCGCTCAGGTAAGGTGGTGGATCCATATATGCTAAGTATAAATAGAGGGTCCTTAGGCCATTTAAACTTTTCAAACCCTAATTTCACCACACTAAAGCACTGTTCATCTTCATCTTCTCTGGCTCTCAATTTCATTTCATACTAATCAAGAGTCCATTTTCCACTAAAATTTAACAACTGGTATGCTCAAATCCTTGAATTGATTTTATCTTTTTCTTTTCTTTTCTTTTCTTTTTGTTTAATTTTTCTTTTTCGTTAGGGTTAAATAAATTCCATAATCTCAAATTGATACTTAAATTCATGTGGTTAATGTTTACATGCCTAATGGGGGGTAGGGTTATTAATTATGCTTGTTAATTGAACTAATTTTTGCACTTAGTAAAAACCCTAGGTTTGAATGTTCGTCAGTACCAGTTTTGTTTGAATTTCACGGTCCACGGTCTATTTTTCGCGGTCCACATTCCCTAACTTGTATGAACTGAGTATGGATATATGTTCGCGGACGCGGGGACATTTTCACGATCCGCGTTGGGTCTTTCGCGGCCATGTCCAAAATTTCGCGGTACGCGCTCTTGACCTTCAGAGAGTTTGATAATTACTTCCGCGGCCGCGTTCACTTTTACGCGGTCCGTGTTTGGTCTTTCATGTTGGGAACCTCATGGCCCAAAACATATCCAAATCAACCGGAAAGGAAGAAAAGTCCTATCCCTATCCCAACTTCATCACTATGTATCTAGAGGACCAAGGGGAGGCACTATGATACGAAGGTGAAGCCGAAGAGGCCCTTCTCCTGGTACAGCCTTCAAGGAGCAGACAACCCGAAATCCAAAGGAAAAGCCATTATTCCCACTGGCCAGTCTGAAGATCCAAGGGTAGAGGCCACCGGGTCAGAGCCTTCCACAACAGAGAGTTCTTCGGCTGCTATGCCTCCTCCTTCATCTGCGCCATCCATCACCTCTCCATTATCTGTGACATCATCTTCCACCTACCCTCAGATTGCACTACGGGTAACTAAGACATTATCCAACATCAACAACTGGATGCAGGAAGCCACATCAAAGTTGTGTGTCTTATCCAGTGCAGTCGCAGCACAGGCAGCCCCAGCACAGCTTCAGGTAACTCCATCAGTAGAAGATTCATTGAAGGAGCTTCTGGACAACCAGAAGAAGCTCCTGGACAACCAAAAGAAAATCCTGGAGACATTGGATACTCATGGCAAGGTGATAAAGGAGTTGGGAAAGCAGGTCAAGAAGATGAGGAAGACTCAAGCCTCAAAGGACTCAGTGGAGCAACTGAAGAAGGAGGTAGAGAAGTTCACTTCTGCCGGAGATATCCCACTGGACCTGCTTATGGAGGAGAGTGCCCCAACAACACAGACATCACAGGCATCACAGCAGGAGGCAGACAGAGAGTCAGCTAGAGGATTTGTGGTTCCCCAGTCAGAGGACTTGGAGATCCAGCTAGAGGACTCGGAGGGAGCTAATGATCCTATGCAGTCCGAGGACCCCACTAGTGTGCCTGACCCCATGAAGACAGAGACCACATAGGGAGTTTTCTTTACTCTCTAACCCTTCCCTGATTTTATTTTGGTATTAGCATTGAGGACAATGCTATCTCTTATTTGGGGGCGAGGGGGGTCTTATTTTGGTTTGATGACATTGGCATGTAATAACTATGATACTATTTCTCTTTATTTTTACTTATTGTTATTTTTACTTTCGTTATTTTTTCACTTTTGGCACGTATATAACTTTACCATTCCATGTATATATTCATTTCCATTTTGTATATATTCATTTCACTCCATCATTGTATATATTCATTTTACTTCCCGTAGTTTACTTCATAACTTCTTTTGTATTATTCCTTAATAGCTTAGCTTCTTAGTTCCTTTAGTAGATTCTTTTTACATTTTGCATGATCAATAAGCCTTTGGTTTTCTTAATGTCACGGTTGTTTCCAAAGGTGGATGTTGTGTGAACTGGGTGGCTCTTCCCAACGATGGATGGCGTAAGGGATTGAGTCCGTTTTCTTTTTTCTTTGATATTTATTAGTAATGAATAAAAGTGTCTCAAGAAGGCTTCACTTGGTACTAACACATTTACCTTCGACCTCATGGTTAGAGACAAGTTGATTGACAAAGAATAGCTCTAGTTATGACATTTAGACTCTTGAGTTGACTAAAACTATCATCGAGTGGTTTCCTTGAGCCATCTGTGATCTTCAATCTTAGCTAGGGTTGTTGTAGGCCCTCGACACTATTCTCTTTAACAATCCAGTATCTTGAAAGGTGAGGTATTGGATTGCAAGTCGAAGTCCCGTGCAAATAAGTCTAGAACTTGCCTTTGAATGTTTGTCTAGGCAAAATTCTAAGTGTAGCTCGACTTGAGAAGTGATTGTAGGCTCTCCTTGGTCCCATTTGAACTTTGAAAGCTTCTGTATCCTACCAATATGATATCCCTAGTCAACCCCTTTGACCCTAAGCCTTTTTCATTTAATAGCCACATTACAAGCCTTTATCCGTTTTATAATGACCCTCTCTTGGCACCCAATATTTCCTTAGCATTCATGATGAATGAATTGGCAAGAGAATAAGTTTGGGGGAGATACGAAGAATTTGAAAGTGATAAAAGGTTCAAAGAAGAAAAAGAATTGATGAAAAGGAAAGGCAAAGAAAAGGATGAACAGACAAAAAGAAATATGTCAAAAAGAAAGTGAAGGTTGAAAGGATTCAAGGAACGCAATGTTGAAAGGCATGGAATGATGAAAAAAGAGAAAAATGATTGTCAAGAATAAGAAAGAGTGACATTGTGTCTCTCTAATTCCCCTAAGGAAGAAGAAAATGACTCAAAGAGTCAAGAAAGTATGAGCCAAAATGAGAAAATGGAGTGCTTAAGGAAACCATCATAGTTCATTATGTCCTACCTTGATCCAAAAGCCTTCATTACATCACCGCTAAAGCCCTATATGATTTCAAGTTGAGTGAGCTTACATTAGTGGTGAGTTACATAAGGGGAAATCTTATGGTACTTAGAACTGGACTTGTGGCATTCTTTTGAGAGTGATGAGCGCACTTCTTCACAATCCTTGATTGGAGTGTTACATTCTAAAAAGTGAGATTTTCTCATGGAGAGTAGAGGAGAAGGAGTTTGGGATCCACAATGACCTTCTTGTGTCACGTTAGAGGTATAGAACTCAAAAGGTCGTAACATGATGTTGTTGATAATGCATTTGTGTTGAGGGTAATTGTTAGTCCCAATTGATGCTTGATGAAGTCACCTTAGGACAACTGAAATATTTTTCTTTTTCTTGTGGAGGTGAGAATTACCTTGTTTTCTTGAGGACAAGCAAAAGCTTAAGTTTGGAGGAGTTGATAAGTAGGGATTTTAGCTTGTTATTTGCTCTCTTTTACTTATGTTTTGGGCAAAAAATGCGTGAAGGTATTCCCAGAAACTAACTTAATATGCTTGCTTGTAGGGTTTGTTCAAAATGAGCCAAAGGAGCCATAATCAACTCACAAAGGAGTCAAACTTCAACAAAAACCAAGACTGGGCCAAGAGGTGTAGTAGGCGGACCGCGACATAAAAGTGTGGCCGCGTAAGTACCAACGCGGAGGCGGCCATTAACTCGCGAACCGCGAATTAGAGATTCAGAGAGGTGGTTTTTGGGCATATATATGGACGCGGACCGCGTTAGAAAGTGGCGGCCATGAAAGTACCACAGTGGCCGCGATTGGGATTCTGCGGACCGCGGTTGCCAAGGTTTAGAGAGTTCACAATTTATGCAAAAATGAGAAGGGCGATCCGCTTTAAAATTACGAGGCCGCAAAAGACTCTCACACGAACGCGGTGAAAACTGTGCGGTCCATTAAATGAAGCTCAACCCAATCCTAGATGTGAAGAAACGTGGACCGCGATCAAAATTACGCGGCCGCGAAAGCAAGAGTGCAGCCACGATCAGAATTATGCGGCAGCGAAACCTATGCAGGGGTATTTTTGTTCAGAAATTTCAGCTTAGTATAAATAGAACTTTTTGTCTATTTTAGGTTAAGTTTAGTTTTGTTGAGCACGTGAAACGGTTGGTTTTCCCTTTTTGGGTAATTTTGTACAAGATATACCTTCAGACTTAAGATTTTAATCTTTTACTTTAATATTATGGACTATATTTCATCTTTGTCTTTGATTTATGTTGTTATTATGAGTAGTTAAACCCCATTTCTAGGATTGTGACCCAGCCCTCCCTAGTGTGTATTTGATGGGTCTTGAATTTTAGGGCTTAATTATTTATGGGTTAGTGCTATTTAGCCTAATTCATGCTAAAATTGTAGAATTAATGGTTGCAAACATTGATTCATGCCTTTATGACTTAGACTCTACTTGAGAAAGAGGGACTAAGTCTAGAAAAATTAGGCTAACAAGTAATTGGGGTGAACTTAAGAGATTGATTGCCCCAATTAAAGGGTTAAACCTAGAGATAGTAATACCCAACTTGAGCTAATATCACTTGTATTGCATGAGCACCCATTTGGACTTGAGAAAGCTAAATTGGGCAAAGTCACTCAAACTACCGAGAGGTATAGAGTGAGTACATGTGTTTGATGGTTATATTACGACCCCAATTAAAACAAGCTTGCCCTAGATTCTCGATACCCGTTAATTATCCACCTAGGCGGAAGTCATTACCCTAGTCCTTTTAAAGACTTGAAAACTATCACCAAAAATATTATACTTAGCTTTAATGTTAGCATACAATAGAAATAGAAATAGAAGTATAATCATCACAATCATGTTTGGAAGTGCAATTAGGAATAACACACGCATCTAGACTTAGATAGATACCTAACTCCAAATCAATTAACTCCCTATGGAAATTGATCCCGACCTTATTGAGTAAAACTGCATCGACCATCCTCGCTACTCTATAGTGGTGTAGGTTTGGAATCGATCAACCAGCTTCAGGGAGTGCGGGTGTTCTCCAAGATTGATTTGAGGTCAGGGTATCACCAGCTAAAGATTCGGGATACGGATATTCTTAAAACAACTTTCAGGACCCGATATGGCCATTATGAGTTCCTTGTGATGTCTTTTGGGCTTACCAATGCCCCAGCAGCGTTCATGCATTTGATGAACAGTGTGTTTGAGCCTTATTTGGACTCATTCGTTATTTTATTCATTGATGACATCCTGGTGTACTCTCGTAGCCAAGAGGAGCATGTCCAGCATCTGAGGATTGTGTTACAGAGATTGAGGGAGGAAAAGCTTTATGCAAGGTTCTCCAAGTGTGATTTTTGGCTTGGTTCAGTGGCGTTCTTGGGGCACGTGGTATCTGGTGAGGGTATTCAGGTGGATCCGAAGAAGATAGAGGCGGTGCAGATTTGACACAGACCATCCTCAGCCACGGAGATTAGCAGATTGCTTGGTTTGGCGAGCTATTACCGCCGTGGAGGGTTTCTTATCTATTGTGTCGCCCTTGACCAAATTGACCCAAAAGGGTGCTCCATTCAGGTGGTTGGACGAGTGCAAGGAGAGCTTTCAGAAGCTCAAGACTGCTTTGACCACGGCTTCAGTTCTAGTTCTGCCATCAGCTACTGGTTCTTACACAGTGTAGTGTGATGCCTCACAGATAAGTATTGGATGTGTTCTGATGCTGGAGGGTAGAGCGATTGCTTATGCTTCGCGCCAGTTGAAGACCCATGAGAAGAACTATCTTGTACATGATCTTGAGTTAGCAGTTATTGTTCACGCCTTGAAGATTTGGCGGCACAATTTGTACAGGGTTCATTGTAAGATGTATACTGAAGGATCTTAACTTGCATCAGCGGAGGTGGTTGGAGCTTCTTAAGGATTATGATATCATTATTGTGTACCATCTCGGGAAGGCCAATATGGTGGCCGATGCATTGAGTCGCCGGGTGGAGAGTTTGGGGAGTTTAGCATATCTTCCAGCAGTAGAGGGACCCTTGGCATTGGATGTCCAGGCCTTAGCTAGCCAGCTTGTCACATTGGATATTTCGGAGCCGAGTCGGGTATTGGCTTTTGTGGTCTCCAGGTCTTCCCTTTATGATAGTATCAGGGAGCATCAGTATGATGACCCCTATTTGCTCGTCCTTCACGACAGGGTTCGAAGAGGTGATGCTAGAGATGTGTCTATTGGTGATGATGGCGTGTTGAGGATGCAGGGTCGGATATGTGTGCCCAATGTGGATGGGCTTCAGGAGTTGATTCTTGAGGAGGCCTACAGCTCACGGTATTCCATCCATCTGGGTGTCGTGAAGATGTACTAGGATTTAAGACAACACTATTGGTGGAGGAGGATGAAGAAGGATATAGTTAGGTTTGTGGCTCGGTGTCTCAACTGTCAGCAGGTTAAGTATGAGTATCAGAGACCGGGTAGCTTGCTTCAGAGGTTAGAGATCCTAGAGTAGAAGTGGGAGTATATCATCATGGATTTCGTAGTTGGGATCCCATGGACTTCGAGGAAGTCGGTGCTATTTAGGTGATTGTGAATCGGCTGACCAAGTTTGCGCACTTCATTCCAGTTGGTACTACTTACTCTTCAGAGCTGTTGGATGAGATTTACATCCGAGAGATTGTTTTCCTTCATGGTGTCCCGATTTCCATCATTTCAGATAGAGGCACACAGTTTACATCGTAGTTTTGGAGGGTCGTGCAATGAGAGTTGGGTACTCAGGTTGAGTTGAGCACAACCTTTCACCCTCAGACGGACAGACAGTTCGAGCGCACTATCCAGATATTGGAGGACATGTTACGTGCTTGTGTCATTGATTTTGGGGGTTCATGGGACCAATTTCTGATGCTCGCGGAGTTTGCATATAACAATAGTTATCAGTCGAGAATTCAGATGGCTCCGTACGAGGCTTATATGGGAGGCAGTGTAGATCTCGGTAGGATGGTTTCAGCCGGGTGAGGCTAGGCTCTTGGGTACAGACTTGATCCAGGATGCATTAGACAAAGGTGAAATTAATTCAGGAGCGACTTCGCATGGCGCAGTCTAGGCAGAAGAGCTATGCGGACAAGAAGGTCTGTGATGTGTCTTTCATGGTCAGGGAGAAGGTTCCGTTGAAGGTGTCACCCATGAAGGGTGTTATAAGGTTTTGGAAGGGGGCAAGTTGATCCCCCGGTTCATTGGGCCTTTTAAGGTACTTCATAGGATAGGGAGGTGGCTTACAAGCTTGTCTTGCCACCTATATGCTCCAGAAGTATATCGGCGATTCGTCTCGTGTTTTGGATTTCAGCATGATTCATTTGGATGGTGATATGACTTATGATGTAGAGCCGGTGGTCATTTCGAAGCGGCAGATTAAGAAGTTGAGGTCAAAGGATATAGCTTCAAGTAAAGGTGCAGTGGAGAGATCAGCCTGTGGAGGAAGCCACTTGGGAGACCGAGCGGGAGATGCGGAATAGATATCCTCACCTATGTGAGACTCCAAGTATGTTTCTAGACCCGTTCCAGGATGAACATTTGTTTAAGAGGGGGAGGATGTAACGACCCAGCCGGTCGTTTCAAGAGTTATAGCCCCGTTTCACCCGTTTCTGCTTCTTTTGTGCTTTGTATCAGTATTATGTCTTTTTGGGTTGGTTGGTTCGGATCCGGAGTGGTTTCGGAGTGAATTGAGACACTTAGTCTCTTAATTGAAATCTTAAGTTGGAAAAGTTAACTAGATGTCGACTTGTGTGTAACCGACCTCGGATTTGAATTTTGATGGTTCTATTAGCTCCTTTAGGTGATTTTCGACTTAGGAGCGCGTCCGGAATGTGATTTGGAGGTCCATAGTAGAATTAGGCTTGAATTGTCGAAAGTTGGAATTTTGGCAATTTTGGACGGTAGTAGAAATTTTGATATCGGGGTTGGAATGGAATTCCGGAAGTTGTAGTAGGTTTGTGGTGTTATTTTTGACTTGTGTGTAAAATTTGAGGTCAATCTGATGTGGTTTGATAAGTTTCGGCATTGTTTGCGGAATTCGAAAGTTTAGAAGTTCTTTGGCTTGAATCTGGGTATAATTTGATGTTTTGATGATGTTTTGAGTGATTTAAAGGTTCGACTAAGTTCATATGGGGTTATATGACTTGTTGGTAGGTTTGGTTGAGGTCCCGGGGGCCTCGGGGGTGTTTCGGATGCCCATCAGAAGGAAATTTTGGACTTAGGCATGGTAGATTTTTCTGGTGTTCTGGTGTTTTGCACCTGTGGTGGGGAGCCTACAGGTGTGACCCCGTAGAAGCAAGGAGGAGGTCGTAGGTGCAGACAAGCATGGGTTGGACTGGAAGCGCAGATGTGAAGGAATGAGCGCATCTGCGAGCACGCATGTGCGGAAGTAGAGTCGCAGATGCGGAGAAGGCTTGAGTGGGGAGGAACCGCAGAAGCGGGCAGGGCCCGCAGGTGCGAGTAGTTGACCGCAGATGCGGAACCTGGGGGTTTAAGTAAGATCCACATCTGCGATGGAAATTTTACAGGTGCGGCGTCGAAAAAGCGACAAAAGGATCGCAGGTGCGGTTTTGCTGGGCTGAAACTATAAATAGAGAACTTCGAGATTTTTCTCCATTTTCACATTTTGGAACTTGGACTTTGGGGATTTTTGAGGATATTTTCGAAGGTAATTCAATGTTGTCACTGAGTTAAGTTCCTTGAGCCTATTTATCTTTAGTAATGGTGTTTTCCCATTGATTTTTACACCTAATTAGTGAGGTTTTGAAGTGAAAATTGGGGGTTTAGAGCTTGGGAATTGGAGAGTGAACTTTGAGGTTTTGGAGGGCCAATTAATGTCGGAATTTGGTAAATTTGGTATGGCTGGACTCGTGAGCGAATGGCCTTTCGGATTTTGTGATTTTCATCGGGTTTCGAGGCGTGGACCCTGGGGAGGGGTGGGTTGAGCTGATTTTGGATTTTTGGTTCTAACTTAGTAGTTTTCTTGTGGGATTGATCCCTTTAGCCTATTTTAATGGTTTTGTAATGTTTGTGGCTAGGTTCGGGAATTTGGAGGCCGATTCGAGAGGCAAGGGAATTTCGGAGTAGGATTCCTACATTGTTCAGGTAAGTAACAGTCTTAAATCTTGTCTTGAGGGTATGAAACCCCGAGAATTTGTATGATGTGAATATTTAGAGGTGACGCACATGCTAGGTGACGGGCGTGTGCATCGTGAGGGATTGAGACTTAGTTCGTCCCGGGAGACTGTAAAGTAAAATAGTCCATTATTATTACCTGTTTCTCCTAGTTTGAGTAATTGACTTCCTTTCATATTAGACACCATGCTTAGGCCATATGATATCACTGTTGGGACCCGCGGCGATCGTATACTTGTTGAATTGACTACTAATTGTTGTCTTGTACTCAATCACCGTCTTTGTAACGACCCGGTCAGACGTCCCGTAGAAATTGTATTATTATTATTGTTATTGACTTGTCATAGGTTGGTTATACTATTATCGATGTGTTAGAGTTGGTAGGCTTGAAATCAGAATGGTTGTAGTGAGAGTTTAGTCGCTTAGTCTTTAAAAAGAGCCTTGAAGTTAGAAAAGTCAACTAAGAGTTGACTTATTGGTAAACGACCTCGGAATGCGGATTTTATGGCTCGGATAGCTTCGTTAGGTGATTTGGGACTTAGGAGTGTGTTTAGAATATTTTGGTGAGGACCGGTGTAGAATTACGCTTGAATTGGCGAAAGTTAGTTTTTGGTGATTTCCGGTCGGTAAAGGAAAATAGGCTATCAGGGTCGGAATAGAATTTTGGAAGTTGGAACAGGTTCGTAATGTCATTTTTGATATTTCTGCAAAATTTCAGGTCAATCGGATTTGTTTTGGATAGTTTCGGCATCGTTTGAGGATTTTAGAAATTTCAAAGTTCTTAGGCTTGAATTTGATGTGATTTTTGGTGTTCTAATGTTATTTTTAGTGTTTCGGGAGTGCAAATAAGTTTGAATGATCATATATGAGGTGTTGGTATGTTTGGTTGGGGTCCCGAGGGGCTCGGGATGGTTTTGAGTGGTTAACGGAGAGTTTGGAGTGCTTGTGTTGCTGCTGAGTTGCTGGTGCTGGTGTAACTGCACCTGCGGATGGGTCATCGCAGGTGCGGGCCCGCAAGAGCGAAAGGAGGCTCCGCAGGTGCGAGATTTGACCAGCCAGGGAAGAGGTCGCAGATGCGGATAGTGGGCCGCACCTGCGAAGTCGCAGTTGCGGAATGTGAGTCGCAGGTTCGGAATTAGGCCGTTTAATGAAAAGTCGCAGGGGCGGTTTTTTTTACCGCAGGTGCGAGACGTGGGCCGCAGGTGCGGAACCCCTGGCAGAAAGTATAAATTAAAACCCTCTACGACCATTAGACCTTTTAACACCATTATTTGTACGGGCAGAGAGCTTTGCGGGCGATTTTTGAAGAGGGAAATCAGTGTTCTTCATAGAGGTAAGTATTTTAATCATTAAAACTCGTTTATGGGGTGGTTATAGAACACAATCTCAGCATTTAATTCATGAAAATCAGTAGAAAAAGGTGGGTTTAGGGCTTGAGATTATGAGACCTTTAGGGATTAGTTTGAGGGGTCAAACGAACTCCGATTTTACTGTTCTTTATATGTACGGACTCGTGGGATGGTGAAGAACATTTTGGTATAAAATTTGCCGGGTTCCGAGACATGGACCCGGGGGTCGGGTTTTGAGCTAAAATTGATACTTTTTAATTGGAATTCATTCCTTAAGCATAAATTGTTGATAAAATCTGAACTTGGTAGATTTGGAGCACTCAAAGGCCGGATTTAGAGGTAAAGGCACTACGGAATAGTATTTTAGCCGGTTTTGAGGTAAGTAACATTTCCAAACTTGGTTCTGAGGGTTCGAAACCCCGAGCTAAATAATTTATGACTACTGTTGAGGTGACGCACATGCCAAGTGACGGGCGTGCACCGAGTATTTGTGGCCTGGCTTATCCCATGGCACCGCTTAGTGATTTTTCTCTGCTGATATCTGTACTTCTGTTAATGTGGTAATTGTGAACTTGTTAGAAATCATGTTAAGTATAAATGCTAGGCTTCACGCCGAAAATGCTGAGACCCGAGTGGTCGTATATTACTGTCTCATTTTGTGATTATTTGATTTCATATACTCAGTCCCGTTATAGCATATCACTTCATATCTCAGTCTCAGTATTGTTAATTATATGCATATTTATCATTGTTTCGGGCTGATGGATGCATCTGTGATCCATGTGAGTGAAACTGAAGAGTAATGACTGAGTGAGGTCGAGAGCCTGTTATTGAGACAGTTATGAGATTGGACTGCACACCGCAACGATATTAAATCATGCCTTCGTTGGCTTGATATGGCGCTTGGGCCACTAGGGCCCCTCCGGAGTCTTTACACCCCCCGTGAGCGCATTGATGTGAGGGATGGATCTTCCCTGGACATGGAACTTGTCCCAAGTGGATGTGATGTGAGGGATGGATCGTCCCTGGGCATGGATCTTGTCCGAGTGTTGTATTCCGGATATGGACTTTCTACGTGGGCCTGGATTGGCCTTTTTCCTCAGTACGGAGTGACTACGGTCACCGGTGTTTATGCATATTTCGAGATGGAACTTCCCTGGGCCTGAGAGCCATATATAGTACTGAGTGGGCTTCTGTGGGAGAGTTGTGAGCACTACGTGCATATCCACGCTTGTTTAATACATACGTTACCCCCTGCACCTTGTGTGCAGATCCAGGTACATTGGGACCCGGTAGTGGATATTGAGCAGCTGTCAGAGTTTTCATTGGAGTTGTCGAGGTAGCAGCTGGCGATCGCGACCTCATCTTCTCTTTATTATTCTACCTGTTGTTCTTTATTTTGAGACAATGTTGTCCATTTCTCCTTTTTTTTTGCTTTATGTTATAGTAGCTCATGACTGAGTGACACCGGATCCGGAGTTGGAGGTTTAAATTTAGTTTTTCAAATATTGTTTTTAAACTTCAGATTCTTAGTATTATCAATAAATTCATTTAAATTTGTATTTTTACGGGGAATTGAATTTAGCTTAGTAAAAAAGGGCGGCTTGCCTGGTTCCACGACAGGCGCCATCATGACTCCGAAATTGGGTCGTGACAAGATGGTATCAGAGCGCTAGGTTAAATAGGTCTCACCAGTCATGAGCAGGTTTAGTAGAGTCTTACGGATAGGTACGGAGACGTCTGTACTTATCTTCGAGAGGCTACAGAACCCTTAGGAAAAATCCAACATTATTGAATTCTGTCGTGCCACTCTGTTGAATTCTGGAACTAAACTTCTGTTGTTTTCATTCTCTCACAGATGGTGAGGACGCATGCTACCGAACATGGTGATCAGACACCAGCAAGACCACCTGGAGGTCAAGGTCGTGGTCGGGGCCGTGGCTGAGGGAGGGGTGTAGCCCGCTTAGCAGCCGGGGCAGTACCTGTGGACCCTCCCAGTGCTCATGATCAGGTCCCCGCAGTTGAGGTCCCAGCGGGAGAGGCTCAGGCACCAGTAGTGCCCATTGTGATTCCGGGTCTTCAGGAGACCCTAGCCCAGATTTTGACGGTGTGCACCAGCCTGGTACAGGCCGTCGCCGAGTCTACTACTGCTACTACTTCTCAGGCCGGGGGAGGAACTCAGACTCTAGCTGCCCGGACACCTGAGCAGGTTACTCAGGGGCTTCAGACACCTGGGATAGTTCCAGTCCAGTCGGTTGCCCCAGCCCAAGATTTTGTGGTCCCAGCTTTGGCAGATGACGAGCAGCGCAGGTTAGAGAGGTTTAGTAGACTCCAGCCTCCGATTTTTAGTGGTATTGAGGGCGAGGACGCCCAGGGCTTTTTGGACAAGTGTCACAGGATCCTCCGCACAGCAGGGATACTTGAGGCTAGTGGGGTCCCATTTACTACCTTCCAGTTCGCAGGAGCTGCACTCGCCTGGTGGGAGGCCTATGAGAGGCGTAGACCTGCTGATGCAGTGCCCCTTACCTGGCATCAGTTCTCCATTTTATTCCTGGAGAAGTATATACCGCAGTCCTGCAGGGAGGAGCTACTTAGGGAGTTCGAGCAGTTGCGCCAGGAGGACATGACAGTGATGCAGTATGAGATGAGGTTCTTCGAGTTGGCCCGTCATGCTATTTGGCTAGTTCCCACGGATAAGGAGAGAATCAGGAGGTTCGTTGATGGCCTCAATTATCAGCTTCGGATTTTTCTGACTAGGGAGAGGGTATCCGGCGCTTCTTTTGAGGAGGTGGTTGACATTGCCAGAGAGATTGAGTCAGTTCGCCATCAGGAGCAGATCGAGAGGGAGGCCAAGAGGTCACGAGGATCTGGGAGTTTTGGTGGGGTTCCTTCAGGGGGCAGCCTCAGCCCGGCAGAGGCCGTCCATTCAGGCAGGCTCAGTCAAGTCGCTCAGGTTATCGTGGTGGATCAGTTGGTCACGATCCTCATAGTTCGCATTAGGTGCAACCATATTTCAGTGCCCTGCTAGCTCAGAGTTCATCTTGGGCACCATCGGTTCAGAGTTCATCTATGCCTGGTTCTTCCAGTGGTTATCCTGATGCTAGGGGTTCCCTTCAGTCCCCAGTGCCATTCTCCGAGAGAGGCTGCTTTGAGTGTAGAGAGGTGGGCCATTTTAAGAGGTTTTGTCCTCGTCTTGTGAGAGGTACTTATCAGTAGATGAGTCAGCCCGCAGTTTCAGACTCAGTAGATGCACCACCCGCCCAGGCAGCTAAAGGTGGGGGTCAGGCAGGTAGGGGTCGCCCAAGAGGGGGAGGTCGATCCGGTGGTGATCAGGCCCGATTTTATGCATTTTCAGCCAGACCGGATGAGATGGCTTCTGATGCCGTGATCCCAGGTATTGTTTCAGTCTGTCACGAGAAGCTTAAGTTTTTAATTGATTCTGGATCTTCATATTCACATGTTCATCATAATTTAGCCCATTCTCTGGATACGCCCCGTGAATCTTCTGTTACATATGTTCATGTGCTCGCCCTTGTGGGTGATGTTGTTGTTACGGACCGCGTGTGTCAGTTGTGTGTGGTACCTATTAGGGGTCTGGAGACCCGGGTGGATGTGCTATTTCTGAGTATGGTCGGTTTCGACGTAGTTTGATCAGATAGATGATGATACTTTTAGGTATGACTTGATGTAGATGTTTTCCACCGAATCAGATTGTTTGACTCCGTAGAGTTTTGACGTATGAGTTGTGTTCTTTCAGATTCGTGTGATTTGGGTTCGGGTGTATATGGTGTGTGGAGGCGTGATTCTAATCTTGTATATGAGTTCTGACGTGGAATTTGGGTTCTAAGGCGTAGGAATTAGGTTGGATAAAGTGTTATTCGAATGTGTTGTATTATTAGATCGATGCGGAGTAGGGTGAAGTGGGGTCGCCCCCGGGTATGTTCATGGTAAGGTTATTCGGGGGTTG
Organism: Nicotiana knightiana; assembly: GCA_005239525.1. Classification (NCBI taxonomy): domain Eukaryota; kingdom Viridiplantae; phylum Streptophyta; class Magnoliopsida; order Solanales; family Solanaceae; genus Nicotiana; species Nicotiana knightiana. The sequence goes on from ML379493.1 coordinate 39,643, forward strand.
ATGGCTTTTGGAACAACCCTTGGCACGTTCGAGGACGAACGTTTGTTTAAGAGGGGGAGAATGTAACGACCCGATCGGTCGTCCCGTAGAAATTGCATTATTATTATTGTTATTGACTTGTCATAGGTTGGTTATACTGTTATCGATGTGTTAGAGTTGGTAGGCTTGAAATCGGAATGGTTGTAGTGAGAGTTTAGTCGCTTAGTCTTTAAAAATAGCCTTGAAGTTGGAAAAGTCAACTGAGAGTTGACTTATTGGTAAACGACCTCGGAATGCGGATTTTATGGCTCAGATAGCTTCGTTAGGGTATTTGGGACTTAGGAGTGTGTTCAGAATATTTTGGTGAGGACCAGTGTAGAATTAGGCTTGAATTGGCGAAAGTTAGTTTTTGGTGATTTCCGATCGGCAATGGAAAATAGGCTATCAGGGTCGGAATGGAATTTTGGACGTTGGAACAGGTTCGTAATGTCATTTTTGATATTTATGCAAAATTTCAGGTCAATCGGAGTTGTTTTGGATAGTTTCGGTATCGTTTGAGGATTTTAGAAATTTCAAAGTTTTTAGGCTTGAATTTGATGTGATTTTTGGTGTTTTGATGTTATTTTTAGTGTTTCGGGAGTGCAACTAAGTTTGAATGATCATATATGAGGTGTTGGTATGTTTGGTTGGAGTCCCGAGGGGCTCGGAATGGTTTTGAGTGGTTAACGGGGAGTTCGGAGTACTTGTGTTGCTGCTGAAGTTGCTGGTGCTGGTGTAACCGCACCTGCGGATGGGTCATTGCAGGGCGGGCCCGCAGGAGCGAAAGGAGGCTCCGCAGGTGCGATATTTGGCCATCCAGGGAAGAGGTCGCAGATGCGGATAGTGGGCCGCACCTGCGAAGTCGCAAGTGCGGAATGTGAGTCGCAGGTGCGGAGTTAGGCCGTTAAATGAAAAGTCGCAGGTGCGGTTGTTTTGACCGCAGATGCGGTCCTGTAGGTGCGAGACATGGGCCGTAGGTGCGGAACCCCTGGGCGGAAAGTATAAATTAAAACCCTATGCGACCATTAGACCTTTTAACAACATTATTTGTATGAACAGAGAGCTTTAGGGGCGATTTTTGAAAAGGGAAATCAGTGTTCTTCATAGAGGTAAGTGTTTTGATCATTAAAACCCGTTTATGGGTGGTTATAGAACACAATCTCAGCATTTAATTCATGAAAATCAGTAGAAAAAAGGTGGGTTTAGGGCTTTAGATTATGAGACCTTTAGGGATTGGTTTGAGGGGTCAAACGAACTCCGATTTTACTGTTCTTTATATGTATGGACTCGTGGGATGATGAAGAATATTTTGGTATAAAATTTTTCGGGTTCCGAGACGCGGCCCTGGGGGTCGGGTTTCGACTAATTTCGAGTTTTGAGCTAAAATTGATACTTTTCAATTGGAATTCATTCCTTAAGCATAAATTGATGATAAAAATCTGAACTTGGTAGATTTGGAGCACTCAGAGGCCGAATTTAGAGGCAAAGGCACTGCAAAATAGTATTTTAGCCGGTTTTGAGGTAAGTAACGTTTTCAAACTTGGTTCTGAGGGTTCGAAACCCTGAGCTAAATGATTTATGACTATTGTTGAAGTGACACACATGCCAAGTGATGGGCGTGTACCAGGTATTTGTGGTCTGGCTTATCCCATGGCACCTCTTAGTGATTATTCCCTGATGATATATGTACTTCTGTTAATGTGGTAATTGTGAACCTGTTAGAAATCATGTTAAGTATAAATGCTAGGCTTCACGCCGAAAATGCTGAGACCCGAGTGGTCGTATATTACTGTCTCATTTTGTGATTATTTGATTTCATATACTGAGTTCCGTTATAGCATATCAATTCATATCTCAGTCTCAGTATTGTTAATTATATGCATACTTATCATTGTTTCGGGCTGATGGATGCATCTGTGATCCATGTGAGTGAGACTGAAGAGTAATGACTGAGTGAGGCTGAAAGCCTGTTATTGAGACAGTTATGAGATTGGACTACACATCACAACGATATTAAATCATGCCTTCGTTGACTTGATATGGCGCTTGGGCCACTAGGGCCCCTCCGGAGTCGTTACACACCCAGTGAGCACATTGATGTGTGGGATGGATCTTCTCTGGACATGGATCTCTTCCGAAGTGGATGTGATGTGAGGGATGGATCGTCCCTGGGCATGGATCTTGTACGAGTGTTGTATTCCGAAGATGGACTTTCTCCGTGGGGCTGGATTGGCCTTTTTCCTCAGTACGGAGTGACTACAGTCACCGGTGTTTATGCATATTCTGGGATGGAACTTCCCTGGCCTGAGAGCCATATATAGTACTGAGTAGACTTCTGTGGGAGAGTTGCGAGCACTATGTGCATATCCACACTTGTTTAATACATATATTTTTATGATGGCATGTAGAGTATACTGGCATACTTGGCATATTTACTCATCCTGATAAACTGTTAGCAATTCTAAATTCTGTATATCGTTTATTTTAAAATTTTGAGGTTTTGCCCGTCACTACTTCTCAGCCCATAGTTTGGGTTCGTTACTTCTGAGTTGGTGTACTCACGTTACCTCCTGCACCTTGTGTGCAGATCCAGGTACATCGAGACCCGGTATATATTGAGCAGCTATCAGAGTTTTCATTGGAGTTGTCGAGGTAGCATCTGGCGATCGCGACCTCGTCTTCTCTTTATTATTCTACCTGTTGTTCTTTATTTTGAGACAATGTTGTCCATTTCTCCTTTTCTTTTTCTTTATGTTATAGTAGCTCATGACTGAGTGACACCGGATCCGGGGTTGGAGGTTTAAATTTAGTTTTTCAAATATTATTTTTAAACTTCAGATTCTTAGGATTATCAATAAATTCGTTTAAAATTGTATTTTTACGGGGAATTGAATTTAGCTTCGTAAAAAAGGGCGGCTTGCCTGGTTCCACGACAGACGCCATCACGACTTCAAAATTGGGTCGTGACAGTCTTACTTGTGTATTATATCTTAGCTCTCTTTCATTTCTTGTTGATACTTGTTATATTCTTTCTTTGGGCTATTTATTGTGATATTCTGTTAGCCCGAGAGGCTGGAGAGGCTAGTTTCTAAGATAGTGCCTGAGTGCCGAGTTGTGAGCTATGTGAGGTATATTGGACTCCGCAGCAATGATCGGGCTGCACGCCACAGCAGTATTTGATCGGGCTACACGCCGCAGCAATATTGGATCGGGCTGCACGCTGCAACAATATAGCTTTTGGGATGAAGGAGCCCCTCTGAATTTTGTACACCCCCAGTGAGCGCAGGTACCTATTGAGAGAGTGTATTGAGGGCTGAGAGCCGAGAGTATGAGATGTTGAGATGAGTTGAGTGATTGTTGCCTTGAGAGGTTGTACTTGCCCTTATTTATTGTTGCACTTCATTGCTATTTGTTGTTTTTGTGAACTTCTGGAAGTTTCATATTGTTTTACTTGAGCTCGAACTAATTTGACTTAAACTACCGGATTTGAAAGCATGTTCACTCTTTACTGAAAACTTTTGAAATGAACTGTATTCTCATAGCTCGTCACTTCTTCTCAGTTCCTTATTTAATTATGTTACTTGTTGAGTTGGTTGTACTCATGCTACACCCTGCACTTCATGTACAGATCCAGGTGTGTACGGTTCTAGCGGTCACTGAGTTCCTGCGGGCTGACTTTCAGAGATTTACGAGGTAGTTGTCGGCGTCCGCAATCCTTGTTCCTCCTTCTTATCATCTTATTTCTCTTGTTTTTTGGCATTTGACACAAACTGTAGTAGAATATATTTCTAGATTGTTGTTAGATGTTCATGACTTATTGACAACCCGATGTCAGACTATTATTCCGCACTTGAGTTTTGGGTCTTTACCCCGTAGTTATGTAAACCTTCTGTTAAATTTAATTGTTTTAGTTCACTTCTGTTATATATAATGAAAGCATATTAAGAATGCCGGCTTTCCTAGTTCTACGATAAACCTTTAGGTTTTGGGTCGTGACAGATTAGGTTTTGGGTCATGACATTTTTGTAACAATTGACCTTTTAATTATGCCATTAGATAAACCTCTTTGAGACACTAAATTAAGGACCTTCTATTAATCAGAAATTATTATGCAATAAGGCCTCATCAAAAAATAGGAGATTAATTTCTCTTAAACCATATTAACCATAAAAACTTCTCTAGCAGAAGTGTGTGTGTATATATATATATATATATATATATTAGAGATGGAGTAATTTTTTTTAAAAACATAACCCATACGCCTGTACAGACAACTAAAATAAAGACAACTTCAAGGCAAAAGGGTCTAGAAGATATAAAACAAGACAAATGTTGTGAAGAATGCGAGACTAATATGTAAAAATAGTTGGACCCTTATATTCAAAGACAGGTATAAAAGGACAAAAACAGTTCAATACAGAAGATATTAAAAGAAGAATATTTCACTCTAAGACCATGTCCTGTGGAACACAAGTTTCCTGCAATTTAATTAGTAGGTCAGAACTTATACAAAATACAGTCATTGGTGACATAGAGTACATTTGTCACAGTTACATGACAATCATCAAAGTATAACTGTGCAGGGCATCCTATTCTTGCTTTCAATGAATGCAGCTTAAAATTTGCTCTGCATAAGATTTTGAACAAAAGGGTAAAAAAGAAAATATTAAATATTTTAAGGACCAAAAACAGGAGGTTGATTAGACAAAGAGTTATGCAGTGTTATGCTTAAACCCCATCCAATAGCAACGTACAAACCTGATTTGTCGTCAAATTCAATTATCAGATACATTAATTTAACTACAAAACTATTTTACAAAATGAATGAAGAAGAAAAATAAATTGGCTGAAATAGTCACCTTAACCAGCGGCCTCGTCCATTCAGCTGAATGACTTTGTCTGCCAAATTCAAGTAGATGCTTCAAAACTATAGTAGTGCTTACTGCAAAGAAAATAACAGTTTGCAACTGATTGGTAAGCATATAAAGTATATGTATGGTATCAAGAAGAACGCAGTCCAACATAAAATTTGCATATATGATATGTTGGATTAAGGGAAAAATAGAATTTAAGGAAAAAGGAGATCTAATTGATATCCCTTTATCAAAAGGTTAAGCTTTCATAATCTCTAGCAGCAATGATCTATTGAGTTCTTTTAGTAGAGCTGCCTTTAGGTCGTAATTTAGATGGATTTAAAGTACGACATAGTTGTGTACCAAACAGAATTTAAGTAATAATCCAAATTCAAAGGAATTAGTAATACATTCAAAGTCCTAAATCTGAATGAAGGGCCTTAAAAGTTACACTTTTGTCCGAGAAAAACTTATATTTTAAGGGTATAAAAGTCTATCAAGATTTTGAGGATATTTTAGTCCATCAATACTTAGCTTCCTGGGATTCGTGCTTTATAATAATAATATAGAAGATAGATAGATAGATATAGGTAGATATAGATTGTAACGACCCGGCCGGTCGTTTCGAGAGTTATAACCATGTTCCCCCATTTTTCTGCTTCATGTGTGCTCTACAGCTGTTATATGTCTTACCAGGTTGGCTGGTACGGGTTCGGAGTGATTTCGGAGTGAATTAAGACACTTAGTCTCTTAATTGAAAGTTTAGGTTGGAAAAGTTGACCGGATGTCGACTTATGTGTAAACGGCCTCATTTTGAATTTTGATGGTTTTGTTAGCTCCGTTAGGTGATTTTGGAAAACGGAGCGCATCCGGAACGTGACTTGGAGGCCCGTGGTAGAATTAGGCTTGAATTGGCGAAAGTTAAAATTTTGGCGATTTTGGCCGACAGTGAAAATTTTGATATCGGGGTCAGATTTGATTTTTCATGAAGTAGGTTCGTGGTATCATTTAGGATGTTGTGCAAAATTTGAGGTCAATTGGACGTGGTTTGATAGGTTTCGGCGTCATTTGCAGGATTCGGAAGTATAGAAGTTCTTTAGGATTGAATCCGGGTGTAATCTATGTTTTGATGTTATTTTGGGTGATTCGAAGGTTCGACTATATTCGTATTGGGTTATATGACTTGTTGGTATGTTTGGTTGAGGTCTCGGGGGCCTGGGGTGGAATTAGGAAGGTTTTCGGGCTTGGTTTGGGATTTGAGAGGCAGCTGAAGTGATGTTGTTGCTGGTGTAATCGCACATGCGGAGTGGGAACCGCAGGTGCGAGCCCGCGGAAGCGAGGATGGGACTGCAGAAGCGGCCAAGGACGAGTTGAGCAAAGGTCGTAGCTGCGAAGGATTTTCCACACCTGCGATGGTCGCAGAATCGGACAGCTTGGCGCAGGTGCGAGATTGAGCCGCAGGTGCGATGGGTTTCCCCACCTGCGATAGACGCAGATGTGGTCTTGTAGCCGCAGAAGAGGCACTTGGGATTTTAAGTGGAATCCGCACCTGCGATGGAATTTCCACAGGTGCAGCGTCGCAGATGCGACAGAAGGTCCGCAAGTGCGGAATTGCTGGGAAAAAATTTCAACTTCGAGGGTTTGAATACCCTTTTTGATTTTGGGACATGAGAGCTCAATGTGAGGAGATTTTTCGAGGATTCTTCAAGGAAATTGTTGGGATAAGTGATTCTAATCCGGATTGGACTAAATTTTATGAATCTATTGATATTTTCATCATCTAATTAGGGATTTGAGTTGGAAATTTGGGGGTTTAGGGCTTGAGAATTGGAGAGTAGATTTTAGGGATCTGGAGGACCAAATGGTGTCGGATTTTGATGAATTTAGTATGGTTAGACTCATGAGTGAATGGGTTTTCAGGTTTTGTGATTTTTGTCGGATTCGAGATGTGGGCCTAGGGGCCAGGTTTGAGCCGATTTCGGATTTTGGGCTACAATTTAGTAGTTTTCTTGTGGAATTGATCCCTTTAGCCTATATTGATTATCTCGTACTATTTGTGACTAGATTCGGGGCATTTGGATACTAATTCGAGGGGCAAGGGCATTTTAGAGTAGGATTTCTTATATATTATACCTCAGTCTCTGTTATTCCCTATTGATACATTATAGCATTCTGATTTGGGTTGAATCCCTTTCATTACTGAAGGCTGTGAGAATAAAGAGGTTCATGACTGAGTGAGGCCAAGGGCATGTTTGTGAGGTATTGATACTGTAGCACGTGAGTTGTCCATGCGGCTTCTGATATGATACTGTAGCACGTGAGCTGTCCGTGCGGATCTTGATATGATACTATAGCATGTGAGTTGTCCGTTCAGCACGTGAGTTGTCCGTGCGGATTATAGCACTTGGGTTGTAGGACCCTTCTGGAGTCTGTACACCCCCAGAGAGCGCAGGTACCTATTGAGTGTGTGTATTGAGGCTGAGAGCCGGGTATTGGGCTATTGAGGGCTTGAGTGACTGCACCCTGAGAGGTTGCATTTGTCTTCTTTGTTGCTGCATTTAGCTTATTCATGCTACTATTCTGAACTTCCAAAAATTATTATAACGGGTTTTACTTGAACTTAGTAAGTATGCAACTGGCTTGATCTATATTGCCGGAATTTGCTCATGTCTACTTTCATTGTTGAAATTATTGAAATGAACTGTATTTGTTTAGCTCGTCACTGCCTTCTCAACTCCTTATTTATTTCTGCTACTTGCTAAGTTGGTTGTACTCATGCTACACCCTGCACTTCATGTGCAGGTCTAGCTGTGTCTGGTCACGGGGGTCGTTGAGTTCGTACGCGATCGAGTATCGGAGACTTACGAGGTAGTTGTTGGCGTCCGCAGGCCTTGTCTCTCCTTATATGCTATCTTTCCTTTCTGTATTGATACTTAGACATAGACTCTTGTAGACATTGTTTTTTTTGTACTAGACTGGCTATCTAGATGCTCATGACTTGGTGACACCCCGATATTTGGGGCTATCGTTCTGCATTATATTTTGAGTTCAACTCCGGTATTTATGAAAATTTCTGTTATGAAAAAGCTTTGAATTATCTCTTATGAAATATTAAAGTATTTTGAGAATCGACTTGCCTAGTACCATCGATAGGCGTCATCACGACAGATTATAATTTTGGATAGTGACATAGATTGTTAGATATAAATTACTAACAATCTTTAAGTACTGGAAATACACACGCAAAACGCTTGTCATCTATTTATTGATTTAGTATTGAAAGACTAAATTGCAAAGCAGTGACAATGAATTGCATACCTTGTTACGTGCAACAAAAATTGTTGTAATTGCTATAAAGATTATTGCACCAAGTTACTTTGCCTCTCTTGGAATCGAAATTCTGATTCACAAATTAGATGCCTTATTTTCTTTTGCAATGGTTTTTCTTTTTCTAAGGGAGAATAGCAGAAAGCAATTTCTCTCTTGAATGAGAGATTTTAAAGAAGAGAAGTTTGTCAGAAAAACCACCGATGAATCAATTGATCCACGCTAGTTTTATAGGAGTTAAGAAACTTCCTTATATAACCATAACCTCCTTCAAGTTTATCTCCTCTAAACGGGTCGGTTAATCCAATGGGTGACCCCTAATCTAAACCAATATCCGACAGGAATAAACATCATATGCGAGCAAGTTTTTACCCCTAATGATGAGAGGTCTAAGTATAAGAAGGAGTTATTGCTATTTATTACTACGAATCCACAATAATCTTCAAAGAGGGAATTCACATCGTATGACAATCCACAACGATTTTCGAAGCGTAAATCCACATCGTATGGCAATCTAAGTCCTTCTAAAATTTAAAACCTGGTATTCTTGGCAAAATGCTTATCGCATTTGAGTTATTACTATTTAACCAAAAAATGATAATTCTTGATTAAGCTAATTAATTTATTATTAAGAAGAGTCAATTCTAATTAAAGTTAATAACTTCAGATCTTGGATGAATGATATAAATAGTGATACAGCAGAATAAATGCGTTCTTAATAAACGTGTCCAGATGCGGCAGTATGCAAGAAACACTAAGTATTAAATAATATTAAATGGCAATAAATATAAATAAGGAAGAAGATTCACCCAATATTGAATAGGGTGAAGGATTCCTTTCTCTGGCAATGATCAATGACAAAAATATACGAGAATATTGTGCATTTTCTTGGGTCTGATGGAAATGACAATAGATAATCCACAAAAGGTTGAACTCTCCAAAAGTAATTCTTTGTATTTTTCGTGAGAGCCTATCTTTTTACAAGTGTTCTTATCATATAGAATATAATCTTACATGCCTTTTCTCTCATCTTTCCTTATATTTATATGGGATATTCTCAAAGAACCCTAAAGTACAATCAGAGAGAATATTCGATAGAATATTCCTTATGAGGACACCAGTACAAAACTAGTTGTTATCCCTAACTCTACTACTCGACCTCGGCAACGACCGGTCGCTAGGCTATGCAGCTCATTCGATCACTGGTCGACCTCGACCACACTACTCGTAATGATTTTGCGTATCGCTCTTAACGTCCTCTTCTGCACGATTCGATCCTCAATCTGATTTTGACCCATACAATTACTGCTTACAGTCTTTATCGGATGATTAAAACAGATTAAACGCTAATTTGAAGCTGAAGAAGAAACTTGGTCAAGATTATTTTATTATTATCAGCCAAATCTTGGCTAATGCAGAAATGGACAACTGTTTATTTCGTCTCATGTTTCGGTATCGTGTTAGCCATTATTTATTCCATATATAAAACTCTCTTGCACTCAACCCACCTGGGCCGGCGCAAAATAATTGATCAAATAATAAAAAGAGTCAAACCTTGGTTTGACACTTGGACTATAGTAGGTGTCTAATTAAATAAATCATATTTTCTTTTTGCTATATAAAAAACACAAAGACTTACTAACTTGGCAATGGGGAAACTTCATAAAATTTCTTCCTTCAGAAGTCTATTTTCAAGATCAGTTCTTCGGCCTTGCAAATCAATCATCCCCACTACAGCAATGGACCACGCCAAAAATCGAATTATAATTGATCATAGTCACCATATCAAGTACATGATTTTGTTCTTTGGTCTACTCTTTTTCTCCATTAATATCTTCACTTCTCCTAGCAAAACCCCCTTCTTCCCTTGGCAACTCTCACTCTTTAATCCCTCAAAACAGGTAACATTTTAATTCTTTTTATAATTTATCAGTTCCATTTCTGACATTTCTTCACCTTATATTAAGAGTAGTCTCACGAATTCAAACTGTGAAAACATTTTTTTGCAAAAGAGATACTATAATAGACTCAATGCAGCTTAGCGGGAGTTTAGTATAGCGAGCTACATTATACTCTTCTCACGTCTTATATTGTTTGTTCTCTTTTATGGGGTGCATGCAGTTAGATGAAACTGTATATATTAAAGATGATCTTGAAAAAGCGTTGGCCGGAGCAGCAACGGAGAATAAGACGGTAATAATTACTGTTGTAAATAAAGCATACATAGAGGGAGATAAACCAATGCTAGATCTCTTCTTGGATGGTTTTTGGCAAGGAGAAGGCACTAGGGAATTAGTGAATCACCTTTTGATCGTTGCAATGGATCAAACCTCGTACGAACGGTGCAAGTTTATGCATCTTCATTGTTACAAACTCGAAACGGATGGTGTAGATTTTGGTGGAGAAAAGTTGTTCATGTCTCAAGATTTTATCAAGATGATGTGGAGAAGAACCTTGTTCTTAGGTGATGTTCTTAAGAAAGGTTACAACTTCATCTTTACGGTATGTTTATGTGTCTTGCAAATTTGTTCTAGCAATTTTTCTTTCATGCTTTTGGATGCATATTTCATGTAGTAAAAAAGAGGTGCAAGAAACATCCCGCATTCACGTAGAGTATGAGAAAAAACTGCATCCAAGGGTGTGATGAGTGTGATGCAGGCGTATTTCATGTAGTATTTCGAGGAAAATAAAGTGAAAACTGGGAATAATAATTACAACAGTTTATCTAGGGAGAATTGAGAGAAAGTGATTCTAGTCAATGTTTGCCGTTAAAAACTAAAGCATGTGCTTTTACACGTAAATCGAGCCGTAATTTTTGGTTAATTTTTCTTAAGTTCTCCAACGTCGAATGTATAGCGTAATTACCAAAATAAGGGTATGTTCTAAGTTAGTACTTTTGTAGTACTTAGTGGGCGTTTGGACATAAGAATAGTATAATTTCAAAAAAAAAAGGTGAAATTTATTTCAAGTGAAAATGATATTTGAAAATTAGAAATTGTGTTTGAACGTGAATATAATTTTAGATTATTTTTAAATTTTATGAGTGATCTGAGTGAAAATTTTGAAAAATAATTTTTTAGAGTTGTTCAAATTTTCAAAGAGAAGTCCAAACTTTTTCTTTTTTTCCATGAAAAAAGGCTAATTAAATTCATGGCAAGAAAAGTTGAACTAGTGTGTTCCCTGGAAAAAATCATTTATAAGAAACTGTAAACTACTATACTTAAAAGATTGCTATTTCCAGACAACTTTCTGGTCAGATTCTATTAAATAAACGCTGCTAAACTATTTACGTGCCCTTGAGTTCAATATAGCACTAATGAGGAATTTGCATCTTGGGGGAAGAGTGAAGACGTATAACTCGAATTATAATGTCTTCAAAATTCAAATTAACCCAACGCGTTTGTGATAATTAAGTTCCATATTTGACTTGATTAGCACTTAATGCATACGTTTTAATTTCAAGCATGATCATGTGCATCTTGCTTGTACTTTTTGCCTCTGACATAAGAGATCAACATCTGTCACAAGCAAGTCAAAAGTTTAAATCTAACTCAATTCCAGTTTCTATTATTTCGGCGTGAAATACGCTCTTCTATCTGCATCTGGTTCTCCTAAATTCTTCTCGTTGTTAGGAATAGAATCACAAACCACCGGACGTGTATCATTTTTAGTTTAATTTGGCAAAAATTTATCTGCACCCGGTGTTTATACCTGACTAATAAATGCATGATATGTACCAACAGATGCATGATGTGTTTATGCATACCCTTCTTTCACTTAATCATGCTCAATTATTGCATATCTTCACCTTATTAAATCACTTAAGTATAATAAGTTTATACAGTGTGGTGTGAATTAGGGGCGTACACATAAATTTTTGTAAGTGGTGTCAAAATTTATAAAAGAACGGGAGTAAATAATTTCTAGATAAAAATAGCATTAGTCCATTGGTTTCATTAAACATTAAGTTAGAGAAAGCCCTGAATTCAATTCTACTTAATTAGTCACAAGTTTTAACCATACAGCCTCTCTTAAATATTTGCTAAAATTACATATTAGTTGATGTGTGAACTTCTAACCTCTTAGAACAAATTGAAGCACATAACTAACATAGTCAAGAGACAATTTATGCCAGTGGTGTCATTTCTTTAACTTACCTATTTCGTTACAATGTTAATACATTAGTAAAAATTTCCGGCGAAACGACATCGCATGATACCGCTTCGTTAAACGTGTGTCCGTCCTTGGTGTGAATTTCACACCGAGTGCGGATAAGTTGCTAACAATTAATTTCTCTACGCTGACAATATAGAGTTATTTAATATGATCAGGTTAAGTTACCTATAATTGATACTTAACCTGAAAAATAAAATAAATAACCAAATATAACAGATTAAAGTACAACAACATTTTTATACTGCCAATATATATAACTTAAGTCGATCATTGACTTAGTTTGTCTATACATACAACAGGACACTGATGTGCTATGGCTTAGGAATCCATTTCCGAACTTGTACTTAAATCATACCGTAGACCTTCAAATCAGTACAGATAAGTTCAATGGGGGCCGGTGGTCTGAAGAAAACCCAATAAACACAGGTTTCTACATGATCAAATCAAACAGCAAAACCATAGAGTTGTTGGATGCTTGGTATGCTGGAAAAGACAACATTAATTCCACAGGATGGAAAGACCAGGATGTTTTGATCAAGTTAATGAAAGATGGAATGTTCAAACAATTGGATCTCACTGTTAGGTTTTTGGACACCCTTTATTTCAGTGGCTTTTGTGATGATAGTAAAGATGTTAACGTTGTTGCAACTGTTCATGCCAATTGTTGTCGAAGTATAAGTGCAAAGTTGGCTGATCTGACGGCTGTCCTTCATGATTGGAGAAGATTTAAGGGCTCGGATGCAAATCAGACATCGACGTTTGGATGGACTCAGCATGTGAATTGCTGGGATTCTTGGAAAAACTGATGGGGAATTTTGCATATGCTGACCTGATTTTATAGTCAATTATGATACTATTACAATCTTTCTAGTAAAGAAATAAACGGAATATAATTTTATGTAGTTTTTCTTAAAAAGATTGGTAAGGAATATATATGTGATGTTAGAATCGCCAAAGAGAAAACGATATATAACCTGAGATATTTTATTTTTGATGTCTCGGAGCCGTGATACTTTTTATACAAACAAATATTCAAATAGGATTGGTTGTTTTAAATATTTTTCTTCTCAATACTATACTCTTTTCATCCTGGTTTATCAATTTTTTGTTTTGTTGCATCATAAGATGCTTGATATCATGCTACACTAAGCGAATGCATAAAATGAAAAAATAGAATGAAAAGGTTAACCTAACAAGATCGAATTACTATGCCTATTATGGTGATCGTTATTTTTGGTGGTCTTTCTCATTGGGTGATAAATGATGAAAAGTACATATTTTTAAGTATATTCGTATATTAATTCTTGTGTGAGTCGCGGGAGATTACATAGTTTGTGAAATAAAATATGCCAATTATGTGTTTCTTATGTGTAACAACAAGTTTGGATGATATATGATCAAAATATGATAATTTGACGCAAAAAAAAGAGAAAAATTGAAGGATTGGGAGCTCGTCTATTCTCGTGCGTGGCATGAAAACGGACGCGAAAAAGGAGAAAAATGAAGGCACAAAACAGCGAAGCGAAGCAAAGGCACGGATCGCTTCGCGAAATGGAAGAATTTCAAAAGCCGAATCCGCGTCAAAGTTTGCGCGCTTCGCGAAGGCAGACGCGGATTCCAGCTTCTCTCATCCGAAGTTGGATTGAAAAATTCCGTCCCTCATCAACCCTAAGTGATATAAATACATCCTAAAATACAAATTTTAGGAGAGGAGACACTACTTTAGGGTACACAACACCTTTGGAGGCAAGAACACACTTGGAACAAAGAGAAGGATTCAACTCCACGTTTTTCCCTCTTTCTTCCTCTGCTTTCATTACTGGTTATGAATTCTAATATTGTAGTTTTGCACATTATTATGAATAGCTAATTTGTTATCTAGGATTGTGATGGAACCTTTTGGAAGATGAATTCTTGTTAAGTTTGGATATAATTTAGCTTTTGAATTTCTTTACTTGTTTAACTACATGCTTATTTCTGTTGATTGAATGGTCATCAATTGATTGTGCCTCTTTATTATGTATTGCTTGGAAATGGTGCATATTTAGGTAGTTATTGAATAATTTCACTCCTAATGTATATGAGGAATCAATACAGTGGGTTTAAAGGTGGGTTTAGGAATAACAAAGCCTTGACGCAGTCATAGTGAGCGGTAAGATTGTGCCAGGTAGAGTAGTTCGGGAGAATATGTCTAGTAAATTGTTGTAGTTTCTCGGGAGAGAGTTACGATACCTGAAGTGCTCACGATCAGTAGAGAATACTTTGGCGAATTTATAGAAAATGTAGTGAGAAGGATTCCAACAATTGAGGAAATCATAACTCTAGGCCTCCATAATCTTGTCTCCAAACCTTAATGTCTTTAGTTGTTAATTCACTTCTTTAATTTTTTAGTTAATTAGATATAAAAATCTTACTATTTATAACTTAGAAATTGTTCGAAATTGTCTTCTTAGTGATATTAAACAGTTGTAGCTAAGCCTTAGTTCTCTGTAGGATTCGACTCCGGACTTTTATACCAGATTATATTTGCAGTGTCCGCTTACCCTTCTTAGGACCAGAGTTGGCCGTGATCAAATTTTGGCGTCGTTACCGAGGAAGTAACGGTGTAGTTGTACATATTTCTAGGTTTCAAGTTTGAGCTTTTATTTTGTTTTTTTTAATATTTGATTTTTTTATTTTTAGTTTTACTTGTTTATTTGAGAAACAAGGCATCTTGGAATTATGAGAGTTTCGATGTTGGTAATTTTACTATTGATCTTCCTAATGCTTATTTTGGAGGAAACCACCCATGGAAAAATTATTAAAAATATTTCTGAGGGCGAGTTATGTGCACCGACTTAATCTTACGTATGGAATGTGTGTGATATGTGTGGTGGTCAAGATGGTCACTTTCACGGTTGAGCTTATATTTCTTATCTTCCTCCAATCTCTTACGATGTTTGTGAGCATGTAATTTTTTCCCCACCAAAAATATATTTCTACAAAACTAATAAATAGATTATTCCTATTTATTTCAAGATTTGTTTTAGAATTTTGGTAATTATTTGAAATTATTTGCATTTTTCATTTTTGAAGTCATGAAAAATAACAAAAGATATTTAAATCCTCATCATATAGCCTTATTAGGTTCTTAATTAAATCTAACACCTAATTACATAATTTTATTATATCATTAAAAGAAAATCACAACAAAAAAAAAATTTGTTTGTTTTTGACATTTTTAATTTTAGTGTTAAAGTTAGTAATTTTTCTTTTAATAAATTAAAATTGACTAATTAGGTAAATAATACAAGTAGATATTTAGTTAGATTTTACAATTTAAGATAATTTAGTACTTAATTTAGGATTTAATTAAAACAATTAAATTTTAAAAAGTCAATTAAACAAAATGGGTTTTAATTAACCTTGGCCGGACTGGGACAATCTTAACCAGCCCAATCCCCAAATACACGGTCCAAAAACGCCCAAGCCCAATACCTGTCCAGTCCCCTGCCTAAACAAACGACACCGTTTTGGGGCCAGTCAATCCTGGTCGTTGATCTTCAATAGATCCAACGGCTTGGAACTTCCCAGTCATTTTATATTTAAGTGTCCTAACACCTCCCTTACCCCTCATTCCGTCTCCCCCACTCTCTCATATCTCTCTCTCGCTCTAAACCTCACCCCAACCCTAGCTATCTCTCCACCCTCCGCCTTGAGCCGCCACCGAAATTCTCTTACGGCAGTGGCGACACCTAAAACCACCCAAAAACCACCCCTGTCCACTCCCTTCACTCTTCCCAGCCTTACCCCACCCCAAAAATACCATTAAAGCCAGTAGATATAATACCAGAAGCCCTAGCTCCGCTCTGAGCAGCTGCCAGAAATCGCCTACGGCGGCGGTGACACCTCAAAGCCACCTAAACTTACCCCATACACTCCCCTGCACTTCCTAAAACTCAGCATGCCAACTAATCACCCAAAAACCCCACCAAAAATCTCAGATCTAAGATCTGAAAACTCAAAAAACCTAGCACCGCCGCCAAAAGTCTCCTACAGCGACATCAGAATCCTAAACCTACCCAAAACCTTACCCTACAACCACCACACCCCCTAGAACCCTATTCTACCCATAGATCCCGAAAATACCCCATCGAAAACCCTAGATCTTAGATCTGGGTTTCCTAAACCCTAGATCTACTTCCCCATTTTTGCTTCCACCTAGTTCGTATAATAATCCTTGTCCCAATATCTCCCTTCAGGGATCTCAAATTTCAGATGAGTGTATTGGCACGAAGATTTTTAACGGCTAGATTTCCCTTTTCCCAAAACAGTTCATGTTTATTTTCAATATTACTATTTTTACTTGTTTTCTGTTTTAAATTAATTGAATAGAATTTTTTAGGTTAAATCAGTAGTTAGAAATGCATGTTAGTGTAAGGAACTAGGCCATTGTCGTTTGGGCCATTCAACTTGGCTTAAAAACTTGGGCCTGTTTCTGATAGACGGGCTCATAGCTTTGGTAAAGCTTAAGAGCCCAAGGTCTTTAGACAAACAGTCACACGGCTCAGGCCCAGAACCAATCTGGTTCTGAGGCAATTCCAAGGCCCTAAATGGTGGTCAATTTTGGAATTTTAAATTTGAAAATCTTGCAGTAAATGTTAAGAAACTTCTAGAATAGGGACAATTATCCCAAGCTGAGTAGGAAAGGATAAGGATAGATTCCAAATATCCAGAAATTGGACAGTTGTCCATTTTCTGTGGTAAGAAGGTACCAGAAATTGGACAACTGTTCATTTCTCTTTTGGGAAAAGATGCCTTTTCCTTAATTTTTAGGGAATGCTGGCATATTCCCTTTGTACCTGGACCCTTATACCTTTCACCCCCTCACTATATATAAACATTCCTTTTTCTTCACACATAGGGAATATAGACACACACATACATACACGAAAACACATATTCACCACACAGACAATTTCTTAGAAAAGATTGAGTTTGCACTGCCTTAAGCTTTTCATTTCATTTTTCAAAAAAAAAAAACTTCTGGAAAACCGGCCTTGGTATTTCAGAAACAAAAAGTACACTCCTTTCATGTTTTAAAATCCCGTTGTTTTTCCCTACTCTACTGGGCTGCCAAGTTTGAGTTGAGAACTTTGGTTTTTTGCTTGGTTCATTGCTATTGTTTTACTCAAGTTTTCAGAGATATATTTTCTTTATCTGTTTGTTTTCTTGCTGCTATCAAGGTACTATTCTAAACAATGTAAAGGTTTAATCTTGTTGTTATCATGGCTATGATTTTTGTTGTTTGTCAAAAGTTTGTGTTTTGTTTAAATATGGTCTTGTGTATGATTTAAGTTACTACATGAATCATGTGGGTTAAAGTTGTTTAGTTGGAAGTTATGTATAAACTCATGTATAATTAGTCATTTACACCGTTTATTCTATTTAAGTTATATAGCATTATGTTGAAGTATTCTGAAAATTACAAAAAAACTGTTTAAGCTTCATGTATTCATGTTAGAAAGATTTTCTCCATAAGATCTATATGTTTGTATAAACAGTATTTTATTTTAAGAGAACTTGTTAGAGTATTAATAGGTAGATTTGGTTATCTTTAAAGAATCAAACTCAGTTAGTTAGCTAATAAATTGTAATAGTTTAGTTATGATTTCTTTTGCATGACATGTTAGTTAATACATTCGTTAATGTGGACGAATCATTTAATACCAAATAATTCTGTTTTTCGTTGATTTTTTTAGAATTTTGGATTATGAAAAACTGAGTTTTGAGCAAACTGAACATTAACCATGGTACGTTTCAGGCCCAAATCAAACCAGATTTTTGATTTACTTTACTCGCGTTCCAAACCTCCTTAGCATTCTGTTTTAAAAGATAGATGAAATATAAGTAAAATTCCATATTTTCTATTACAAATTTTATTCTCAAATCCGTTTAAATAAATACGTATTGGGCCAGAGTCATTTGGACTCATCATCACCAGGCCCAAATCATCTTTGATTGGATTCATTTAGCTGCTCTAAAACATGCATTGGGCCAGAGTCATTTAGACTCAGTCAAGCCCAAGTTCTTTTCAAATTAAATTCATAGCTAGTCCAAATAATGGACGATACGCGACTTGGGCCAGAGTTCATGTGGACTCAGCCTTTATCAGATCCAACGCCCTCTTAAACATAGATCCCTTGGATAGTTAATACATAAGTTGCCCAACTAAATTGAATAAGTGTATCACGTAGTATTGAACCTTCACACCTAGTTACACGACATAGGGCATTTAGTTTAGAAACTTAAGTATACTTATAATCGAACTAATTATTACAATTATGTACACGCACGCGTGACATACTTGTGATGCCAAAAACAAACCAAGGTATATGTTCGCGTGACCATGGTCAAACATTCTTAGTAAAATAAAACGCCTTAATCAAGGACTTGTAGAAATGCTTTTAGGCGCGGTTTTTAAACTACTATCGTGATTGCGTACATGTTCGCGTGACGTTATCCCGATTTTTCAAATAAATTTAAGGTACGCGTTCTCGTGTCTTTAACCAAAATTTTTCTTAAATAAACTAAGTGTTGTGAATTTTGTACACGTACGCGTGACATGATTCTTGACATGCCAAATTAAACGAGTATACGTACGTGTAACTCATCTTAAGATAATTCTTTAAATACGAATAATCGAGTAATTGGAAGCGGTAAAATCTAAATATACATAGGTCCTAAATGAGTAATTAGATAAACTAAGCCAGGTATAATCAAAACCGACCGTTCTAAAACCACGGAACTCGGGAATGCCTACACCTTCTCCCGGGTTAACAGAATTTTGTACCCGATCTTCTGGTTTCGTAGACTTTTAAACAGAGTCAAATTTCCTCGATTTGGGATTTGAAATAAACCGGTGACTTGGGACACCATAATAATTATCCCAAGTGGAGACTCTGAATAAAATAATCTCATTTCAAATAATGTCACTTCAATTGGAAAAACTCCCTATATCCCCATTTCGAGAAAAAAGGAGGTGTGACAGCTCTGGCGACTCTGCTGGGGATCGAACCCAGAATCTCTGGTTCAGGTTTCAAGAATTCGAGCTTGTTAATATGATTTTACTTGGCTTTATTTATTTTTGATATTACTGTATTTGTGGGCCTAATGTGCTAATTGCTGCTCATTTACTGCTTTGATATTATTTGAGCTGTATTAAACTGCCTTCTTACGCCTCCTTTCTGAGTCTTCTAAAAATATGGTGCACACGTTCGCGTGGCTCACCTTTCTGTTGGAGTTCGTACCAAATAAGACGAGGATGGATCAGACACTAGGCCGGGTAGACTTTCATGCTCCCGGTACGTCGCTCCCACCTCGGTTCAAGTTGTCCGCTTGGGTAAGCCATATCTAGAACACATCCCCAGGTTTGAACCCAGAATAACAAAGCCTCATGCCGGATCCCTAGTAGGAACGCTTGTTTGCATCACGTGCATTTAACTTAGGGAACTCAACACAGGGGTTGGGTCCGTCTAGGACAGGTGTACCCAAAATAAAAGATCATATTGATGATCTTACCTACTACGTGTCTATTTAATTGCTTCGGCTTGTTTGTTGACTGGCTAAGGAAAGAAAAACCAAGAGTGAGGTAGGATAGAAAATTCACCCGGTTTTGAAAAACCCCGGTATTTGAAAATGCCTCAAAACTGTGCCAAATTTTTTGAAAAAAAAAATAAAGAGAAAAAGAAATGTATTTCAAAAAAAAATTAGTCAATATCATGTTTTTCCAATTATGTCAAAATTGACCGAACTGCGCGGGTCTGATTCTCACCGGATGTGGGATACGTAGGCAAACCTCACCGGTGCCGACCCCAATTCTTCCAACCAAATAATGTAATGAAGTAGGTCTATTGGTCTAAAGAGTAAAACCGACCCAGCTTTGGTTAAGTCTTGCGTCGTTTTTGCCGGAATAGCCTTAGAACACTGTATATTGTCGAAGGGCTATTTTTGCTAAGAACGGACATCTATGTCAATAAAACATCATTTTTCCCAGAGAAATGCCTTATTTCGGCGCAAAACTTTATTCAAAAGTAATAAGGGGCCACTATTCCAAAAATGATTGTTCTGGTCGATGTTGCACAAATAGCCACCTTTAGGTGGTTTTTCTTCAAAAATTGAAAACTGGTTCTTGCAAAAAGAGTCTGATGGTCTGTCTTTTAAACTAGAGTCAACCTTAACCCTACCCGCTCACATGTACAAAATGAATACCGTCCAGAATCCATCACTAAATGTCGTAGAGTAATCTCCACTACAGCTTCAAATGTGGTGGTATGATTTGGACAAAGAGGGTCAAGACTGGCTAGTTGAACATCTGGGTGCTCTCATGGATATCATGAAAGTCAAACCCCGAAATGATCTAATCAAGGCTTTAGTGAATTTTTGGGATCCCGTACGCAATGTCTTCCGCTTCTCAGACTTCGAGCTCACTCCCATCTTGGAGGATATAGCGGGGTATCCAGGTTTTGGTCGAGGTTTGAGAAATCAACAGCTTATATTCTCGAGGCCTCTTTCGGTGCGCCATTTCTTTGATATCATGAACATCAGTAAGAAAATAAGAAAGAACCGTGTAAACGAGGGTTGTTGCTCATTCTACTTCATGTACTCTAGGTGTGGGCATCCAGAGGGGTTTGGAAGGCATGAAAAAGGTTTGAACAACAAACAAATCAAAGATACTTGGAAAATTCACCGTCGCTTTGCCTCCATAGTGGAATTCCTAGGTGTCATGGTCTTCCCAAATGAAAAGGGGACAGTTGATATCTGTATGGCTAGAATTGTGCAAGTCCTAACTGCCAAGGAAGATCACACACTTGCTCCATTAATATTGTCGAATATCTATCGTGCATTGACACGGTGTAAGTCGGGGGCGACATTCTTCAAAGGTTGCAATATCCTTTTACAAATGTGGCTAATTGAACACCTTCGCCATCATTCAAAATTTATGAACTACGGCCCAAGCAAGAGCAACTTCATTGAAATCTATGAAGAAATATAAAAGATTACAACTCTCCGGAAGGGGTTGAAGCTTGGATCGTCCACTTGAGAACTTTAAAGGCAAATCAGATTGAGTGGACTTAAGGATGGGTACCGGTGAGGGAAGCCATATACATGTCAGCCACAAAGAATTATTTTCTATTGATGGGCTTGAGAAGTGTCCAACCATATGCACCGCAGAGGGTCCTGAGGCAATTGGGAAGATATCAAGTAGTGCATGAGGATGAAGACCTAAGTGTCCAAGTTATTGAGCTACACCCCTAGGCCCCACTTCCCGAGGCTTTAATCCAACAAATCTGGAATGGTTGCCGAATCTTGAAAGAGGATACCCAAGTACCTAATCTTGCAAGAGGTGAAGTAGATCTGGTCTATGCCGCATGGTTCGAAAAAAGGAATTGCATTAATGAGGAACCAGAGCCCGAGCTAGAAAGGCCCGCCAAAAGGCCTCACATTCAAGATTTCGATGACAAAGTCCAAGAATGCTTGGCCTGGGGAGAAAAAGAAGAGAAATATCAAGCCACTATCCATGCCTTGGAGTAAAAGTTGAGAAACCTCGCATTTGACAATGACTTACAGGCGCAGGTAGCCGAAGGTGAAAAGAGAAAATTGACCCGAGAGAACGAGGCGCTCCGAGCCCAACTCCGGAACATGAGGATAGCTGCTGAAATGGTTGTAAGAAGCGAGAGAGATGGAAAAACCATCAACAACTTAAGCATGAAGGTCCACGACTATGCATCTGACTTGATAAAGACCGAAAGGATTTGCTAGATGCTCAAACAAAACTAGCTAAGGGAGCAGAAGAACATGCCCACCATTTGAAATAGAAATATGTAAAGAAATAATAGTTCTAAAGGAAAAGTTATTTGCCCTTGGGAAAGAAATGGTCCAGCAAACCAAAGACTTTAAGACAGAAAAAGAGCACTGCTACGCACTAATTTGCCAACTAGAATAAAGCGTGCAACAGCTACATGACCAAAATAATACCAACACATGAGTGTTGGAAGCCCGGGCACAACAAATTGGGCGTCTGCTTCAAGAGAAAGGGGTTAGCAGAACCAGGATTAAGGAGATAGCTGACTATGTCGTGATGAAATGTCACGAGGGTAAAGACATGACTAAGTCCATGTTTTTCGCTTATATGATGACCTTCATCCACCAAGTAATGGATGGCTTAGATCGTCTTCAAGAAGACATTGCGCGAAGGCCCGCGCAAAGACCAGCTAATGCTCTGCAGGCTCCAAGAAGACCAGTAGAGGCTCTCATGTACTTTTGACTTTCTAGTTTTCGAGTCTATATTTTACTGCTTTCTAGAATTTTGTTCAAAATTGTTTTGTCGTTTATTTTTCTGTACTGTTTTTCCTTTATAGTCGTCAGTGCTTCAATTCCCTATAATGAAAAACCAAAAAAAGAGATATCTTTGTTAATAAAATGAAAAAAAAATGTGCTTTGTTACTCCATACTTATCTCCTGAACTACGTAATGATCTGATTCATGCGGTATCATGATACGTAGGCAATCCATGTAGGATTCGATCATAACCCTAAAGAGAGTAATTAAGAAATCAAAAGAGGGAGATAATAAAGCTGGGATGAAACACACAGCCGTCACAAAACATTTAGAAAAACGTCTAACTATTTAGGTGCATTGCATCCCCCAATATGTGATTCCCTATGTGTTAAATGTCTCAAACTAACCGGTTTGTTGTGTATGCTTTAAAAGAACATGTTCTATTTTTAGGTGGTTAGTTTTGTGGTGATAATCTGGCTTCACACCCTTATTTCACGAAATCTAAAGGAAGTATGGCCATGGTCTCAGAAAGTCACCTACCTATCATCGAGATCGAATATAGCCCAGCATCAGTTATCCCGCAGGCAGAGTCAGCAGCTGCTGAGGAAAATATAAGGCTACGATGTCGCATGCTGGAAATGTGGGACGCATGGTCCAATGGCAGGGAGCCACCCAGTACTATCCCTGGATTCCATGAATTGATCCCTAGGACGGGAGGAACTACCAATGTCCCTATCATAGTAACTAACCCATTCATTCCATTTGGGTACCCCCACCACGTCAACCAACTTCACTGGTATGCCTTATGAGGTTCGCCCCCAGGCACCACCTTCAGGAATATCATCTACAGTGTTCATAGCACCACCAGCCGCTACTATGGCACAACCAACACTGCCTCAACAAAGCTTCGAACCATCAACTTTCACTTTCCGAGCACCCCAATTCCAATTGGACACCACTCGGGTTACCCCAAATTCCTATCCTCATCACCCACAATTTGAGTCTCTCATAGAACATGAGAGAGCCGTGAGGAATCCTGAACAAGAGGAGATAGCACGAAAAATAAAAAACATCGATCAAAGCCTCAAGAATATGCAGGGCCTAAGTGGCCAAAAGAGCATGTCATATGCTGATCTGTGCATGTTCCCTCACGTGCATTTTCCTGTTAGCTTTAAAACGCCAAAGTTCGAAAGATATGACGAGCTTGGAGACCCGATTGCTCACTTAAAGCGATATTGTAACCAGCTAAAGGGTGCTGGTGGAAAAGAGGAGCTATTAATGGCCTATTTTGGAGAGAGCCTCACCGGGATTGCTTCTGAGTGGTATATGGACCAAGACATCTCCCATTGGCACATATGGGATGACCTGGCCCGGGATTGTAGGGAAATTCCAATACAATGTTGATATAGCCCCGGACAGGAATTCTTTGACCAACCTCAAAAAGAAAGCCTCGGAAAGTTTCCGCAAATATGCTATCAAATGGCGTGAACAAGCGGCCAGGGTAAAACCCCCGATGAATGAGGCCGAGATGGTCAGTGTTTTCTTACAGGCCCAAGAGGCCGATTATTTCCAAAACATGATGTCTACCATCGGCAAACCATTCGTGGAGACCATCAAAATTGGAGAAATGGTAGAAAACGGCCTGAAAATAAGCCACATCTTAAGTCAATCAGCTTTAAGAGCCACTTCCCAAGTCATTCAGAGCGGCTCAGAAGGTTTAGCAAGCCGGAAGAAAAAAGAAGAAGGAGCCATGATGGCTTCAAGCTTGAGAAACTCTCGGAGACCCCAGGATTATTCTGGTCCACCTTCCAGGACCCAGCAGCATTATTACCCCCACCCGGATGCAGCCTATGCTATGGCCTCTCATACTTATGCAGTAATGAACGCCCAACCATACACCCGGCCACAACAGCATTACTACCAAAACAGAGCTCCACCTCCAAGCAACAACCCTCATCACCAAGCTCCGTATAATCCCCGTCCACCACAGAACAATTACCAATATAACACACGTCCACGTGAACCACCAAGGAAAACTAATTTCACCCCTATTGGTGAATCTTACTCCAGTCTCTTCCCAAAATTAGTCCAAATGGGCTTGTTGCAGCTTGTACCTCCGAACAGACAGAACCCGAAATCTCTATCCTACAGGCCAGGTACCAGGTGTGCTTATCACTCAGGGGTGGAGAGCAGTCGAGAATCTGATAGAACAAAAGCGGGTAGTGTTAAGGGACAAAGAAATCCCTAATGTAACCAACAACCCGTTACCGGCTCACAACAACGGGCCGGTCATCGGGATGATCTGTGAAGACAAATAAGTTGACCCAGCATTAAAAGCTATCATCGCCATCGCTGACTCCGAAAAGATACCCAAAGCGGTGGCAAAACAAGTCAGGGATGATAAAAAGATAAATTCCACTCCCCAAAATGCAGAAAAGGTCGGGGAAACAAAGATGGGGGAAGCACCTGCCAAAGAGGCCATTCTTTACGTCCCAAGAGCCCCCATGAAGGGAAAACTCATGTTAAGCCCTCCCAAGAAATTTGAACAGAGAAAAACCACGCCTAATATGCCAAAAATGTATGTACCAAAAAGGACTTGTGTGGTACGGAGGCCAATAATTCCACCTAGGCTGGAGGAGCCTTTGATCATTAGCCGCGTACCACAAAAACCCATGAGAGACCCTACTACCGTCCCTTGGAACTACAACCAGAAAGTGGTCACATACAAAGGGAAGAAAGTTAGGGGAGAAGTAAATGAAACAAACCAATCTGGGAAGTATCACAACCCAGAAGAATTGAACAAAACCAAGCAGAAGCGGTTTCCACTTAAAAAGTCGGTGAGTGCTGAAGAAGCGGAGGAATTTTTCCAGAAGATGAAAACCTCGGAGTATGCTGTAGTTGATCAACTTATAAACACTCCCTCTCAGTTTTCACTTGTGTCTCTACTGATCAGCTCAAACGAACAGCAGAAGGTGCTTCTAAAGACACTGAATGAGGTGTATGTTCCGAATGAGACCACGATTGAACAGTTAGAAAGAATGGCAGAGCAATTTTTTGAAGTCAAACGAATCCCCTTCAGCCGAAATGACTTGCCTCCAGAAGGAGCCGCCCACAACAAAACCCTTCACTTGACTGTCAAGTGTAAAGGATATTATGTGAAAAGGGTTATGTTATACGGTGGGTCCGGAGTCGACATTTGCCCTCTATCAACATTACAGAGGATGGAAATCGGGATGGAAAGGATTAGACCAAACAATGTTTGTGTACGTGCTTTTGACGGTGTCAAGCGGGATACGATATGGAAAATTGACTTGATCCTATCCATTGGCCCCGTGGATTTTGAAGTAACATTCCAAGTTCTCGACATGGATACTTCATATAAGTTTCTCTTAGGGAGACCATGGATCCACGCCGCGGGAGCCGTGCCCTCTACTCTCCATCAAATGGTCAAATTCGAACATGAAAACCAAGAAATAATTGTCCATGGAGAGGATGAACAATCAATTTACAGGGACCCGTCAGTCCCATGTTTGGAGGCTAGAGAGGGAAGTGAACACATCGTCTACCAAGCCTTTGAAATTGTGGTCGCCGGCCAGTGCGAAGAAGGCACCCCATGTCCTCAACCCTGTTTATCAAACGCATCAGTCATGGTCGCCAGTGAAATGATCAAACATGGGTACAAGCCCGGGAAAGGGCTCGAGGTATCCTTACAGGGTGTTACAGAGCATGTCATCCTGACTGCCAACAAGAAGTTCTTTCGCATAAGTTTCCAAGCTACCCATGCTGACGAAAAATGGGCCGATGAACGTAAGAAAAATGGGTGGGTCCTGCCTCAGCCAGTCCCGCACCTTGCCAGGTCATTTGTTAAGCCAGGGTATATAGAAGAAGAAGAAGAAGAAGAAGAAGAAGAAGAAGAAGAAGAAGAAGAAGAAGAGTCCTTCATTGTAAGATCCTGGAAAATTTCATTGGGTGATTAAGGTCTTGTGGTCTCGAGTTAGGAGTGTTTAGAAATAGTAAATTTATCCTCTCGGCGAGCAAGCTCACCGCGGTTCGGACTTTTTGGATTGAACAATATGTTTCTAGGCTGAAGGAAAATGTTTTGGAAATAGGTGCATTTTTGCGGTCCATTATGCAGCCGCATAATCACTCTACGGACCGCATAATGACCGCAGAGTGAAGCAGAAGCTGGCCTAAGTTGAAGGCCATTATGCGGTGCACTATGCGACCTTATATCAGGTCTGTAGTGCATTTTGCAACCGCATAATAGGTCTGCGGACCGTAGACCTGCCGCAAACCAAACTCGTAACACCCTAGTTCTGAGCATCAATTATGGGACCACTTTGCGGTCCGCATAATCATTATGCAGTCGCATATGCGACCGCAGATCTGAGTCGGAGGGTCCATTTTCTATTTTTATAACCCGACCCTATATTAATATATAATGTTTAGGGATTCATTTGGGGCGATACCCTGATCATTTTAGAGAGAGTTGAGAGCAATATAGAGAGATAAAGCTACACATACACACTAAAACACATCAACCTTGCAAAAATATTTGAAGATATTCAAGTGAAACAGCTAATTCTTGGCCCTAAGAGGTAAGGCTTCATCAACCTAACTCTTAATTTTGCAAAACTAGTAAAAATGGGATAATTAGGAAGACAAATCTTGGGTGTGGGGATGGATATCTTGCATTAATGTGTTCATAAAATATGTGGGGAGGTTGTGAGCTAAGAATGGGTTGAGGTGTGGTAGAATATTTCATTAAAAGGTACTTAAAACCCTTACTACACATATAGTGTTTGATGGAATGCTCTAGTGCGCTAGAATTACAATTATCTTTCTAACTTTGGCTTCAATTTTGTTGAATTATTATAATAGATTGAGGCTGCTAAACCGTAATCGTCTAAAAGTACTAAAGAAAGCTCAACCAGTTATGTTGGCTAAACTTTATCTCTAAGAATGGGATTCCGTTATGTTTTCCGTAAAGTTTAAGTATAATTGGCTCAAAATTTCTAATCTCTACATTTCGGTTCACCCCGTATGAACTTATAAACTTAATTATTCTGAATGATCTTGTTGACGAAAGATAGAGGTTAAAATTATGGTTACTTATTAAAATAGTATGTCTTTTAGTCGTATTCTAAATGAAAACTAGTATACCAATTGGATGAGGAAAACTCGAAGTACTTATTACTCCTAAATGCCCGTATGTGTACTAAATGCCTTGATTGAGTGAGTTTAGCCGATGATAAACTATAAAGATACTTGAAAACAAAGTAATAAACTGGAGAAATAGAGTGTGGATAACATATATATACTTGTGCATAGCGAGGCCTATGAAATGAGAATATATATATATATATATATATATATATATATATGTGTGTGTGTGTGTGTGTGTGTGTGTGTGTGTGTGAAATAGATTGCGAGACGAGCCTCGACTCAACTGTTTTAAGATGACATTTCAAACGTACTTAAGAAATGTTTATTTTCTCTTTACACCTCCACAACATGTGTTAATTGTGTTCCTTAGTTAGTGAATTCATTGTTCTAGTTTCCCAACACTTTTTCAATAACTATGAGAGAACGCGACCTTCTATGTGTCACTATAACATTTCCTTTCTCATAAGGTCCCTAAATAAGCTCTCCATCAAGACCAAATGCACCTTTGGGTATTATCATAGCATAATGCCTACTTCTTACGTTTCTTGTCTTTCATTAGCATCTGGGTACATCTCGAGTCAAAGTCTATGGAGAACTCATTATGAACATCTGCAAACCTTCCATGATCATTTCATACTGTCTCATTAGGGGACTTCTATAATCATTGATTACGTCATTGTCATGTGCAGGGAGTTTTGCTACCTTTGGCATTCCACCTCCTTAGGTGGATAGGAGTTTTATCTGTCTTTCCCCCCGGATCATCATGTTAACCATTAGAACCCCTCTAACCAATTCATGACTTCATCCCCATATTAAGATGTCCTAGCTATATGGTTTCACTCGTAAAGGGTTGAGATTAGATGCTTCCAGGTTTTTGCACATACCATAAGCATACTGATTTAGAAGACAAGTTGTCTTATCTTTAGTTACCTCTTATCGGGTCAATCATCGGGAAGGGTTAAGCTGTTTGGATTATGATAATCGCATATGTGTTTGACTTCTTTTTCACCCTTATGCGTTTGTGGCATAGATTCCTTGTGTTGTTAATGTTAGGAGTGTAATTCAACTTCATGTGATTCTTTTGAAGTCTCTATCACATCCAGGTTGCAAGAATCTTACCATTTTGAGCTAAACCGATTTTCCTTAAACTCAAGGAGACAATCGGTGTAACAAACTTGACCACTTCTCCGTAGAGCTAACTATTGTCGGGCAAGGTAATGGTATCAAGGTATATATTGAATGGAGCCATCGTTACTATCTCCTGCATAACTCTTCGCCTCCAAAGAATAATTGGTGTTAGCGTCTTCATCCTCCCGATCATGCCTTCCATGTATCTCATACCAAGAAAGGCCCATTTCTGTTAAATCTTAAGATCACGTACATGTTTTCCACCTCATCCATGCATTCTAGTTACCTTTATACCTCATTTTTCTAATAATTGATGGTGTCACAAAGATTAATCGCGTCAGCATCGTTAGTAGTAATCCTCGTGTCTCTTAGCATATAACCCCCTAAAATACTCTGCTCGGCACCTTAATGGATTCCTAAGTAATTCTATCCCAATCTTGAACTCTATTGTTCCTCATTGAATTAAATATGTTAGGTATTGAAGGTTCAAACATGTCAAAGGGGAAGCATCATCGTGTGGTCACATATGTTCGATAGGTAATTCTATGGTCAGTTTATGATAGAACATCTTAGAGTAATCGTAGAAGGTCATCAAAGGTTTAGTGTGGGTGTTCGCGTAGAGATTTAGAATTTAGGAGGGTGAACAGGTTATTCTCCATATTTTCCCCCTAAGATGTTATGTGAATTGGTAATGAAGGTGAAATAAGTGTAGTTCACATCAGGTCGCACTATGAGTGCGATGTCTTCCCACCGTTGTTCCCTATGTACCTTGTGTTTTCATGTGCATGTGTCTAGGAAGATAGTTGGAGATACTTTGTGTATAATTCCCGTGGAAATTAATTAAGGAGAAGTTAATGGATAGTTAGCTTATGAAAGTTATCTATTTGTCGTCCTTTTTAGGTAAGCTTGGGAATTGAGATTGTTTCCGTGAATGTGTTATGGTAGTATGTAAGTCTAAGAGGCCACCTTGAAGGCTGAAAGTGTCGTGCTTTTAAATTTGAAAGATACTTCCTATGTGTTATGATTATGTCCAGGTATCATCATGACAATATAGTGCTTGTAAATCAAAGATTAGCGTTAGTGATATATATATACATTTTGGTGCTTTGTCTAGTTGTAGATGTGTTGTTAGGATGGTTTTGGTGGTTCTCTGGCAGGTGGATAGGCCTAGTTACAAAGGAGACGCTGCCGAAATTTCTGAAAAATTTGGGAGTTAGTAAAAATTTAGGGACTTGAGGTAGGTGAGAAAAGAGATATATTATATTAAGTATTTGGGGATGACTCTACTTCTCACTCGAGGACGAATGATCCTAAGCAGGGGAGAATGTAAGGTCCCGAAAAATTTTGCTGTGTAATTTAAAGTCTTGTGGTTTCGAGTTAGGATAAAGTGTTTAGAAATAATAAATTTATCTTCGCCGTGATTCGGACTTTTTGGATTGAACAGTACGTTTCTAGGCTGAAGGAAAATATTTTGGAAATAAGTGAACTTTTGCGGTCCATTATGCGGCCGCATAATCACTCTGCGGACCGCAGAGTGAAGCAGAAGTTGGCCTAAGTTGAAGGCCACTATGCGGCGCACTATGCGACCGCATATCAGGTCTGCGGTGCATTTTGCGATTGCATAATAGGTCTGCGGACCGAAGGCCTGCCGCAAACCCAACCCGAAATACCCTAGTTCTGAGCATCAATTATGCGACTGCTTTGCGGTCTGCATAATTAGTGCAGTCCCATATGCGACCGCAGATCTGAATCGGAGGGTCCATTTTCTATTTTTATAATCCGACCCTATTTTAATATATAACGTTTGGGGATTCATTTGGGGCGATACTTTGATCATTTTAGAGAGACTTAAGAGCAATATAGAGAGATAAAGCTACACATACACACTAAAACACATCAACCTTGCAAAAATCTTTGAAAATATTCAAGTAAAACAGCTAATTCTTGGCCCTAAGAGGTAAGGCTTCATCACCCTAACTCTTAATTTTGGAAATCTAGTAAAAAAAGGGGATAATTAGGAAGACAAATCTTGGGTGAGGGAATGGATATCTTGCATTCATCTGTTCATAAAATATGTGGGGAGGTTGTGAGCTAAGAATGGGTTAAGGGGTGGTAGAATCTTTAATAAAAAGGGGATTAAAAGCCTTACTACACATATAATGTTTGATGGAAAGCTCTAGTGAGCTAGAATTACAATTATATTTCTAACTTTGGGTTGAATTTTGTTGAATTATTAGAATTGATTGAGGCTTCTAAACCGTAAACGTCTAAAAGCACTAAAGAAATCTCAACCAGGTATGTTGGCTAAACTTTATCTCTCGGAATGGAATTCTGTAATGTTTTCCGTAAATTTTAAGTATAATCGGCTCAAAATTTCTAATCTCTACATTTCAGGTCATCCCGTATGAACTTACAAACTTGATTATTCTGAATGAGCTTGTTGATGAAAGACAGAGGTTTAAAGTATGGTTGCTTATTCAAATAGTATGTCTTTGATTCGTATTCTAAATGAAAACTAGTATACCAATTGGGTGAGGAAAACTCGAGGTACTTATTACTCCTAAATGCCCGTATGTGTACTAAATATCTTGATTGAGTGAGTTTAGCCGATGATAAACTATAAAGATACTTGAAAACAAAGTAAATAAACTGAGGAAATAGAGTGTGGATAACATATATACTTGTGCCTAGCGAGGCCTATGAAAAGAGAATATATATATATATGAAATAGATTGCGAGACGAGCCTCGACTCAACTGTTTTATGATAATATTTCAAACGTGTTTGTATTGTAAAAACTTTATGTTTAATAAGTATTCAAATGTCTCCCCGTCATGCTATGTTGTTACTTGGTGATGTGTTGAAGTTATGAAATGTGCGTTAGATTGCCAAAGCATGTGAGAACCTCTATATGCCCATGATTCATGTTTTCTCTCGTGTGTACTGACTTCTTGAATTGGAAGGATTGTTGATGAAATTGATATTAATGTGAAATATGTGTGGGAAATATGGAATGAGATGATTGATGGAAAAATGGAAATGTCTTGAGTAAGACGTCCTAGCTGGTCGGACCGAGATCGGACACCATGTCGCACACATGGTGGTATTTTGAAGAAAAACAACTGAAATCGAAATTGAAATGGGAATTGATATTGTGTAAAAATGTCTCTAAGGGAGATGACCTAGCCGGTCGGCTCGTGACCGGACTCCGTGTCAAGAGCACGCTGGTATTATGAATAGTTGCATTATGAACAATGGTATTGTACACAGCGGTACTGTGGATTGTGGTATTAGCAGTGCTAAAGATCTCCCTACTAAAAATGAGTATTACATTCGTATTTCGGATATTGTTATGTTTCAATTGTGCATGTAGATACTATTGATTGTGACTTGTTGTTTCTATGGCTTTCCTTTTCTTGTATGGTTATTCTATTTTGAAAGATGATTTTTAGCTTTACATACTAGTACTATTCAACTGTACTAACGTCTTTTTTGCTGGGGGCGCTGCATCTTTAATGGATGCAGGTGGTTCTACAGTAGGCGAAAGTGATCAGCGATAGCGGTATGTTCCTTCCAGCTAACCTGGCGATCCCTACTTCATTTCGGGGTCCTGTATCATTTGGTTATCGTGCACTTTTCATTTGAGGTATAGCCGGAGCCAAAGCTCCGGCATTTTCATATTTCTCTTCAGTTGTATTTAGAGGCTCCGTAGACAGGTTGTGGGTGGTGTTGGGTATCGGAATTGGATTAGAAAATATTGGTATTTGGAAAATATGTTTTCTTCATATCTAATAATTGTAATAATTTGGTTATTATGGCTGAAACTGCTAATGGAAACAAAAATGAAAATTGTTAATGATATATTTACAAAGTATGATTAGTGGAGTTCACCTCCTCTTTATTCACGAATTAGTTTGGGTAGAATAAAATCTATCAGGCTTGCTCAGTCGGGTTTACTCAGTTGAGTGCCGGTCGCGCCCCTCGATTTTGGAGCGTGAAAAACTTGGTATCAAATCCTAAGGTTTTAAAGTGTCCTAGGATGTCTCGGAGCCATGTCTAGTAGAGTCCTTCTTATCGGTGTGTTATCGACCACATCTATAAGTTGGAGGCTATTCGGACATTTAGGAATTTCACCCTTCTTTGATACTCCAGATCGTGCGGTAGAACTCAAGATAGGGAGATAATTCCCTCACTATGTCTTATCCTCAAGATGAGTAATCTTGATACCATAATCCACGAGATTGAAGTAGTAAGGAGGGAATGATCTCACCAATGAATCTGAGGGAGATTGACCAAGAGTTTGTTAGGAGAATGTACCGAGCCATGGGGGGATTGGTAGAACGTGTTGCTAAGGGGAGTGCCCTTGTCCCTATTAATGTCACTGCACCACCAGATCATGTAGTATGCCAGTATGTCACCAACGTATGTTAGGGATCTGGAGTCGAGGGGCATCGATTAAGCTATTGCCCTGTCAACCTAAAGTCACCAAGTAAGTCACTCCTTAGAGCATCATCATTAAAAACACAAAGATTTTATTTGTTGTAAATTATATGTACATCCATACTGAAGCGATCTCATAAACATGGTCTTAACAAAATGTTGAATCACAAAACGTTGCATGCACCTACTCTTTGAACGAGACCCATTATTCACGAATCCACTCTACACACCAATTCTCTTATTTACAACCTCTTATGGGATTGAGCTCCATAATTATGTCCTTGAACTGAGTAATAACTCTAGGATTAATACTTCCCCACTCGCTCTCCGAAATTCTCAATAAGGGATTATACCTGATGAGTTTCTTACATAACCTTTTATTTAAATGGACAACATGTGCTCACTTGTGCCTATGCAGGCACCGTCGTAAAGTTTACCTATGTGGTGTCAAGTTCCATGTAAAGCATCCCAGTGTTGCGATCCCTCTCGAGCCACTCCTCTTCTCGCTGGTGTATATGGATTCTATGGTTTGAGTAGTCACTCTACACTCTTACGAATATCATCATGAAACCTTCTCACTGTCTAGTAACATAAGAGCATACCTTAACACATATCATATGAGTGCGTGTCGATCAAAGTGGTCATTGTGGGCATAAAGTCTCTCTGAAAAATTGAGATCCTCATATCTCCTTCATAGGAAGACTCTTGTGTCTCCATCTTAGTGTAACTCTCGTGTCCATTTGGGGTATCCCATAGCAAGTAGCTCACTTTGTTCCCAGTATTGTGGTTTCCCGTGACGTGGTCTTGTACAGCAGTTGGGAATCAATATAGCAGAAGCATGTCCATATCATAAGAAATTTTTATTTTCTCTTTACACCTCCACGTGTGTTAATTGTGTTCCTTAGTGAGTGAATTCAGTGTGCTAGTTTCCCAACACTTGTTCGATAACTATGAGAGAACACGACCTTCTATGTGTCACTATAACATTTCCTTTCTCATAAGGACCCTAAATAAGCCCTCCGTCAAGACCAAATGCCCCTTTGGGGATTATCATAGCACAGCGCCTACTTCTTATGTTTTCCTATCTTTCATTAGCATCTGGGTACATCTCGAGTCAAAGTCTATGGAGAACTCATTATGAACATCTGCAAACCTTCCATGATCATTTTATACTGTCTCATTGGGTTTCGTTGCCTTTGTGCACTCGACTTCTAGAATCATTGATTACGTCATTGTCATGTGTGGGGAGTTTTGCTACCCTTGGCATTCCACCTCCTTAGGTGAATAGGAGTTTCATTTGTCTTTCCCTCCGGAGCATCATGTTAACCATTAGAACCCCTCTAACCAATACATGATTTCATCCCCATATTAAGATGTCCTAGCTCTATGGTTTCACTCGTAAAGGGTTGATATTAGATGCTTCCAGGTTTTTGCACATACCATAAGCGTACTGATTCAGAACACAAGTTGTCGTATCTTCAGTTACCTCATATCGGGTCAATCATCGGGAAAGGTTAAGCAGTTTGGATTATGATAATCGCACATGTGTTTGACTTCTTTTTCACCCTCATGCGCTTGTGGCATAGATTCCTTGTGTCAATTAATGTTAGGATTGTAATTCGACTTCATATGATTCTTTTGAAGTCGCTATCACATCCATGTTGCAAGAATCTTACGATTTTGAGCTAAATCAATTTTCCTTACACTCAAGGAGACAACCGGTGTAACATACTTGACCACTTCTCCATTGAGCTTACTATTGTCAGGAAAGGTAATGGTATCAAGGTATATATTGAATGGATCAATCGTTACTATCTCATGCATAACTTGTCGCCTCCAAAGAATAACTGGTGCTAGCGTCTTCATCCTCCCGATCATGCCTTCCATGTATCTCATGCCTAGAAAGGCCCATTTCTGTTAGATCTCAAGATAACGTACATGTTTTCCACCTCATCCATGCATTCTAGTTACCTCTATGCCTCATTTATCTAATAATTGATACCGTTACAAATATTAACCATGTCAGCATCGTTAGTGATCCTCGTGTCTCTTAGCATATAACCCCCTGAAATACTCTACTCCGCACCTCAATGAATTCCTAAGTAATTCCATCTCAATCTTGAATTTTGTTGTTCCTCATTGAATTAAATCTATTAGGTATTGAAGGTCCAAACATGTCAAAGGGGAAGCATCACCGTGTGGTCACATATGTTCGATAGGTAATTTTATGGTCAGTTTGTGATAGCACATCTTAGAGTAATCGTTGAAGTTCATCAAAGGTTTGGTGTGGGTGTTCGCGTAGAGATTTAGAATTTAGGAGGGTGAACAGGTTATTCTCAATATTTTCCCCCTAAGATGTTATGTGAATTGGTAATGAAGGTGAAATAAGTCTAGTTCACATTAGGCCGCACTATGAGTACAATGTCTTCCCACCGTTTTTCCCTATGTACCTTGTATTTTCATAAGCATGTGTCTAGGAATATAGGTGGAGATACATTGTGTATAATTCCCATGGAAATTAATTAAGGAGAAGCTAATGGATAGTTAGCTTATGCAAGGTATCTATTTGTCGTCCTTGTTAGGTAAGCTTGGGAGTTGAGATTGTTTCCGTGAATGTGTTTTGGTAGAGTCTGTAAGTCTAAGAGGCCACCTTGAAGTCCGAAAGTATCGTGGTTTTTATTTGAAAGGTACTTACAAAGTGTTATGATTATGTCCAGGTATCATCATGACAATATAGTGCTTGTAATGCAAATATTAGCATTAGTGATATATATATATATATATATATATATATATGTGTGTGTGTGTATATATGTGTGTGTATATATATATATACACACACACACACATTGTGGTGCTTTGTAGAGCTATGGATGTGTTGTTAGGATGGTTTTGGTGGTTCTCTGACAGGTGGATAGGCCTAGTTACAAAGGAGACGCTGCCGAAATTTCTAAAAAATTTGGGAGTTAGTAAAAATTTAGGGATTTGAGGTAGGTGAGAAAAGAGATATATTACGTTCAGTGTTGGGGGGGACTCTACTTCTCATTCGAGGATGAATGATCCTAAGCGGGGGAGAACCTAAGGTCCCGAAAAATTTCATTATGTAATTTAAGGTCTTGTGGTGTCGAGTTAGGCTAAAGTGTTTAGAAATAAAAAATTTATCCTCGTCGCCTTTCGGACTTTTTGGATTGAACAGTACGTTTCTGGGCTGAAGGAAAACGTTTTGGAAATAGGTGCATATTTGCGGTCCATTATGCGGCCGCATAATCACTCTACAGGACCTCTCTATGACCGCAGAGTGAAGTAGAAGCTGGCCTAAGTTGAAGGCCATTATGTGGTGCACTATGCGACCGCATATCAGGTCTGCGGTGCATTTCACGACCGCATAATAGGTCTGCGGATCGCAGACTTGCCGCAAACCCAACCTATAACACCCCAGTTCTGAGCATCAATTATGCGATCACTTTGCGGTTCGCATTATCATTATGCGGTCGCATATGCGGAGGGTCCATTTTCTATTTTTGTAACCTGACCCTATTTTAATATATAACATTTGGGGATTCATTTGGGGCGATACTCTGATCATTTTAGAGAGAGTTGAGAGAAATATAGAGAGATAAAGCTACACATACACACTAAAATACATCAACCTTGCAAAAATCTTTGAAGATATTCAAGTGAGGCAGCTAATTCTTGGCCCTAAGAGGTACGGCTTCATCACCCTAACTCTTAATTTCGGAAATCTAGTAAAAAAGGGATAATTAGGAAGACAAATCTTGGGTGTGGGGATGGATATCTTGCATGCATGTGTTCTTAAAATATGTAGGGAGGTTGTGAGCTAAGAATGGGTTGAGGGGTGGTAGAATTTTTCATAAAAAGGGGCTTAAAACCTTACTACACATATAGTGTTTGATGGAATGCTCTAGTGAGCTAGAATTACAATTATCTTTCTAACTTTGGGTTCAATGTTGTTGAATTATTAGAATAGATTGAGGCTGCTAAACCGTAATCATCTAAAAGTACTAAAGAAATCTCAACCATGTATGTTGGCTAAACTCTATCTATCGGAATGGGATTTCGTAATGTTTTCCGTAAAGTTTAAGTATAATCGGCTCAAAATTTCTAATCTCTGTATTTCGGGTCATCCCGTATGAATTTATAAACTTAATTATTCCGAATGAGCTTGTTGACGAAAGATAGAGGTTTAAATATAGTTGCTTATTAAAATAGTATGTCTTTGATTCGTATTCTAAATGAAAACTAGTATACCAATTGGGTGAGGAAAACTCGAGGTATTTATTACTCCTAAATGCCCGTATGTTTAATAAATGCCTTGATTGAGTAAGTTTAGTCGATGATAAACTATAAAGATACTTAAAAACGAAGTAAATAAACGGAGAAAATAGAGTGTGGATAACATATATACTTGTGCCTAGCGAGGCCTATGAAATGAGAATATATATATATATATATATGAAATAGATTGCGAGACGAGCCTCGACTCAACTGTTTTAAGATGACATTTCAAACGTGCTAGTGTTGTAAAAACTTTTTGTGTAATAAGTATTCAAATGTTTCCCTGTCATGCTATGTTGTTACTTGGTGATGTATTGAAGTTATGGAATGTATGTTAGATTGCCAAAGCATGTGAGAACCTCTATATGACCATGATTCATGTTTTCTCCGGTGTGTACTGACTTCTTGAATTGGAAGGATTGTTGATGAAATTGATATTAATGTGAAATATGTATGGAAATATGGAATGAGATGATTGATGGAAAAATGGAAATGTCTTGAGTAAGACGGCCTAGCCGATCGGGCTGAGATTGGACACCATGCCGCACACATGGTGATATTGTGGAAAAAAACAACTGAAACCAAAATTAAAATGGGAATTGATATTGTGGAAAAATGTCTCCACGGGAGATGACCTAGCCGGTTGGGTCGTGACCGGACTCCATGTCAAGAGCACGGTGGTATTATGAAAAGTTGCATTGTGAACAGTGGTACTGTGGATTGTGGTATTAGCAGTGCTAAAGATCTCTCTACTAAAAATGTGTACTACATTCGTATTTCGAAGATTGTTATGTTTCAATTGTGCATGTAGATATTATTGACTGTGACTTGTTGTTTCTATGGCTTTCCTTTTCTTGTATGGTTATTCTATTTTGAAAGATGATTTTTAGCTTTACATACTAGTACTATTCGACATTACTGACGTCCCTTTTGCTGGGGGCGCTGCATCTTTAATGGATGCAGGTGGTTCTACAGTAGGCGGCAGTGATCAGCGATAGGGGTATGTTCCTTCCAGCTAACTTGGCGATCCCTACTTCATTTCGGGGTCCTGTGTCATTTGGTTATCGTGCACTTTTCATTTGAGGTATAGCCAGAGCGTTGTTGTCGGCATTTCCATATTTCTCTTCTGTTTTATTTAGAGGCTCCGTAGACAGGTTGTGAGTGGTGTCGGGTAACGAAATTGGATTAGAAAATATTGGTATTTGGAAAATATGTTTTCTTCATATCTAATAATTGTAATAATTTGGTTATTATGGCTCAAATTGATAATGGAAACAAAAATGAAAGTTGTTAATGATATATTTGCAAAGTATGATTAATGGAGTTCACCTCCTCTTTATTCACGAATTAGTTTTGATAGAATAAAACCTATCAGGCTCGCTCAGTCGGGTTTACTCGGTTGAGCGCCGGTCATGCACCTCGGTTTTGGTGCGTGACATTCACGGCCGAAGAAATTGAGGGCATCTTTGAGGCAATGAGGCAAATGTTGTACGACGTTCACATGGTCCAAGCGGGCGAAGGCTCGAGCACTGCTAAGGTGCAATACATGCGGCCCAATGCTAAACTTCAAAATTGGAAGGCTACTCCATTCCCGGTAGTTCAGTCTTGCCATCTTTTCTACATTCCGAGTTATTTCAGGGTGTAACTCGAATGATTTAATTTTTTTTTTTTTTCATTTCAATGTAAACCCTCGTATCTTCAAATTCAATGAAATGAAATCAATATTTCATCGTCTATGAAGCTTCATTTTATTATTCTTTCTGATTTTGTTGTTTTTCTTATCTTTCTCTTTTCAGTTCTAATAATACGGACTTAAATAACATGACATGCTTGCGGACTTCGTGCACAGATCCTAAAACGCTGCCTAACTGTGAAATAATGAACCAAGAACCGGAATATGATGAAGCTGAGGATTTTAGGGAAATAAACCGAGAATTGGAACAATTTGAGAATAAGCCTAAGCTGAACTTAAATGAAACTGAGTCAGTTAATTTGTGCATTTCATAAGAGATCAGAGAAACCATGATAAGAATTCACGCCGAGGAAAAAACTAGAGATGCATTGATCCAACTTTTGTTTGAATTTAAAGACGTGTTTGCATGGTCTTACGATGATATGCCAAGACTAAGTGTCGATTTAGTAGTACATAAGTTTCCAACTTATCCTAGTTGTCCACTTGTCCAACAAAAGCAAGGAAAATTCAAAACAGACGTCAGTGATAAGATCAAAGAAGAGGTTGCCAAACAATTAAAAGCTGGTGTAATCCGAGTAGTCCGATATACCACATGGTTGGCCAATGTGGTCCCAGTACCAAAGAAAGACGGGAAGATCCGAGTGTGTGTTGACTATAGAGATTTGAACAAACCAAGCCCCACGGATAACTTTCCATTACCAAACATCCACATCTTTGTCGGCAATTGTGCCAAACATGAGATACAATCTTTTGTGGATTGTTATGCTGGGTATCACCAAGTCCTGATGGATGAAGAAGATACTGAAAAGACAGCGTTCACCACACCATGGGACACTTACTGTTACAAGGTCATGCCATTCGGTCTGAAAAACGTCGGGGCAACTTACATGAGAGCTATGACCACCATTTTCCATGACATGATGCACCAAGAAATAGAGGTCTACGTTGATGACATGATCATTAAATCTAGAACGCAAAAAGGACATGTGTGAGACCTGAGAAATTTGTTTGAGCGTCTGCGCAGGTATGACTTGAAATTGAACCCAGCTAAATGTGAATTCGGGTTCCATCTGGGAAACTCTTGGGGTTTATAGTCAGTCGGAGGGGTACTGAGATTGACCCAATAAAGATAAATTCTATACGAGATATACCACCTCCGAAAACGTGGAAAGAGGTCATGAGTTTGCTGGGAAGGTTGAATTACATCAGTAGGTTCATCGCTCAGCTTACTACCACATGTGAGCCCATATTTAAGCTGCTAAAGAAAGACGTGGCAATTAAATGGACGGATGAGTGTCCAGAAGCTTTTGATAGAATCAAAGAATATTTGCCAAGTCGCCGGTGTTGGTCTTGCCTTAGCCTAGAAGACCTTTGTTCTTGTACTTGACGGTCTTGGAGAATTCTTTTGGTTGTGTTCTCGGGAAACATGATGCGACCGGGAACAAAGAGCAAGCTATATACTATTTGAGCAAGAAATTTACTGGTTATGAAGCTAAGTACACTTTTATGGAAAGAACTTGTTGTGCCTTAACTTGGGTCGCTCAAAAGCTTAGGCATTATTTATTGGCCTACACCACGTATCTCATAACCAGATTGGAACCTCTAAAATACATATTCCAAAAACAAATGCCCATGGGAAGGATAGCAAAATGGCAAATCCTGCTCACTGAATTCGACATTGTCTATGTCACCCGCACAGCAATGAAAGCCCAAGCCTCGGTTGATCATCTAGCTGAAAACTCAGTTGATGATGAATACCAACCTTTAAGCACTTATTTCCCAAACGAGGAAGTAAATTCAGTTGAAGTAATTCCAGAAGACACTAAGACTTGGAAAATGTTCTTTGATGGAGCTGTAAATGCAAAGGGTATTGGGATTAGGGCAATTTTGATTTCGCCCACAGGTCAGCACTATCCGGCACAGAACGGCTTCGGTTCTTCTGTACGAGTAACACTGCCAAATATGAAGCTTGCATCATAGGCATGAACATGACAATTGATCTGGATGTGGAAGAATTTATAATCATGGGAGATTCTGATTGATCATTCAGCAAGCCCAAGGCGAATGGAAAACTCGAGATATCAAACTTATTCGATACAGACAACATATGGAAGATCTTAGCAAACGGTTGAAATTCGTTGAATTCAGATATATTCCTCGATTCCACAATGAGTTAGCTGATGCATTAGCTACCTTGGCTGTAATGCTGCCGTATCCAGGCAATGTCCATATTGACCCATTGGAGATTCAAATCCGGGAAAGACATGGTTACTGCAACACATTTGAAGTAGAACCAGATGTCCAACCATGGTACCAT
The DNA here is from genome assembly GCA_005239525.1 of Nicotiana knightiana. Classification (NCBI taxonomy): domain Eukaryota; kingdom Viridiplantae; phylum Streptophyta; class Magnoliopsida; order Solanales; family Solanaceae; genus Nicotiana; species Nicotiana knightiana. Next base: position 81,376 of record ML379493.1, read on the forward strand.
GATATTAAAGGATTCCTGAAAATAAAAGAATACCCCGAGCAAGCCAATGGAGACCAAAAGAGAACTATTAGAACGCTTGCCGGCAATTTTTTCTTAAGCGGAGAAGTGTTATATAAGAGAACTCCATATCTGAATCTTTTAAGATGTGTAGATGCCAAAGAAGCTGAAAAGATCATGAATGAAGTGCATTCGGGAGTATGCGGGCCCCACATGAACGGATATGTCCTTGCAAAGAAAATCCTACGAGAAGGTTATTACTGGATGACTATGGAAAAGGATTGCTTCAGTTTTGTCCGGAAGTGCCATCAATTTCAAATACACTGTGACCTGATTCGTGCACCGCCTACAGAGTTGCATCCAATGTCAGCACCATGGCCGTTTGTTGCTTGGGGTATGGATGTCATTGGGCCGATCGATCCAAAAGCCTCAAACGGGCACAGATTCATCTTGGTTGCCATTGATTATTTCACAAAGTGGGTCGAAGAGGTCACCTTCAAAGCCGTCACCAAGAAAGCAGTGGTGGACTTCGTACATTCCAACATTATTTGTCGTTTTGGTATTCCGAAAACCATCATTAAAGACAACGATGTAAATCTAAACAGCCACTTGATTAGGGAGGTATGCGAACAGTTTTAAATTACGCATCACAATTCTACCCCTTACCGACCCAAAGCCAATGGCGCCTGTCACGACCCAAATTCCCAACCTTAGGGATCGTGATGGCGCCTAACACCACACTTGCAAGTCAAGCCAATGTTAGAGTTCGCTTAACTATTTTCCTTTAATTAATCGTTTAAACAGGATAAAACAATTTTAATCTAATACTTAATCTAGTGGCTTTAAATGAATAATTCACAATAAAAATAAATAAATAATTAACTACACCGAGCCACGAACTAATTATATATATAAATCCAAAACTACCCCAGAGTCTGGTGTCACAATTCACGAACTACTAAAGAATACTACAAATACTTGGCTGAACGAAATAATGTAACTGTTCTGAATATAATAAAACAACGTTTATGAAAATAGGAGAAGACTCTCGGGATCTGCGAACACCGGCAGATATACCCCGTGTCTCCGAATAAATGAATAGCCGCTCTAAATATCTCTACAGCTGGCCGGTACCTGGATCTGCACAAAAGAGTGCAGGGTATAGTATCAGTAAAATCGACCCTATGTACTGAGTAAGTGTCGAGCCTAACCTTGACGAAATAGTGACGAGGCTACGGCGGGGCTTTAGCAATATAACCTGTGACAATAATATATAAAGCAAGAAGGAAATCTAAACAAATAATTAAGTACTGCAACAACAATAAAATAACTCAGCCGCCTTTTCCCAGGCCTCATCTATAACCAATTCTCAAATAATTTCCAAGTTTCCAAACTTTAACTTTAAGTAAAAGTAGTACCGAAAATATGAAGAATAGTAAAATAAATATTTAAGCCTTTCAAATCTTTGTTTTCTTTGAAATTCAGTAAAAATATAACTCCTTGTTGCGGCGTCCAACCCGCTCCCACCTGTCCACCCTTATTGCTCCTCCCTAAATATATCACCCTTATTATTCCTGTAGCGGTGTGCAACCCGATCCCACATGACCACCCTTATCACTCCTTGTTGCGGCGTGCAACCCGCTCCCACCAGACATCTCATATCAATTTATTCATAAATTTCACAATTTAGGCCAAGCCTTTCACAATATTTTTGTCTCAACAATTATAAATAAGAAACTGTATTTTTCTCATAACTTCATCAATATCCTCTCAACCATGAAACCAACAGGAACATAAATATG
>ML379493.1:91714-107045 GCA_005239525.1 Nicotiana knightiana
TGTGTGTGTGTGTGTGTGTGTGTGTGTGTGTGTGTGTGTGTATCTTGTAAAAACAATGTCAAACCGCTCAACCATTTTGTACCACAAGGGAACCAGCTAAAACAACCAATACTCTTTCCAAAATAACCACAACAATATTTAACAACAAAATAACAAGGCCAAGTAGTCATAGAAACAATAATGAACATAGAACAACTAAGACAAGAATCAATTAAGTTGGGAACGGGAAAGGGATCATGTTTAACAGGCAATATGGTGGTGCATAGATACTTTCCACCTCACCTATACACCACACACATGCATTTCACATAGCAAACAAGTGGAGATTCCTATTCCATCAGGTCAAAGTTAGACCAAACACTTACCTCAATTTTGTAGGCCACTCACTGCTCAATTACTGCTTTTCCTTTAGAATCTTGCTCTAACTTGCTCAAATCTAATCATAATTAACTCCATACCATTAATTAATTCTAAAGGAACGAACTTTATTGAAAAATATAATTTTTTTCTAAGTTTTCTCAAAAAATGAAAACTCGACCCCGGGACCGCTTGGTCTAAACTCGGGGTTCGGACCGAATTACGTTCACCCATTCACCCACGAACACAAATATACAATTAGTTTCGAAATCCAACCTCAATTCGAGGTAAAAATTTGATTTTTACAAAATTCTCTAATTCTACTCAACCCCTCAATTTTTACCATGAAAATTCTTAGTTTTTGATTTAAAAGTGATGAAAGACAATAAAGAATTGAAAGAGTGAAGTTTAGAATTGATTACCTATGACTTAGGGATGATATTTGGCTAAGAAAATCGTTCCTAGAGCTGTGGGGTTCGAAAATATGAAGAATAAAGGGTTCTGCCCGTTTTTAAAAGACTTTTTATACTGCTGGGCAACAGACCTATGCGTTCGCACTCTATAGGTTGTGTTCACGTAGGGCCTTGGTCCAGTGGCCTACGCGTTCGCAGGGGACACAGTGCGTTCGCATAGCACAAACGCGACCCCCTTTCCCACAGGTCAAGATACACAGTTCGTTCGTGTGAGGGGAGGTGCTTTCGCATAGTGTAATTGCCAACCCCTCCCCCAGGTCCCAGCTAACTCTATGTGTTCGCATCTGGGGTGGTGCGTTCGCATAGAACAAAAAGACCCCCCAGCATTTTTACTCTGTGCGTTCGCATTCAAAGGATGCGAACGCAATGCACAAAAGTGTTATGCACTGACAGCAATCTTTCAAGTGTAAAAACATCTCGTGACCTATCCGAAACTCACCCGAGCCCTTGGGGCTCTAAACAAAACATGCACGCAAGTATAAAAACATCATAAGGACTTGCTCGTTTGATCAAATCATGAAAATAACATGTAAAACTATGAATTAAACCTCAAAACTCATCATTTTCATCAAGAACTCTTATAGTTCATAACTTTTCAACCGGACGTCCGAATCACATCAAACGAACTCCGTTTTTTACCAAATTTCACAGTTAACATTTAAACATCATAACAAACCTGTGCCAAGCTCCGGAACTAGAATACGGTCCCGATACCTGTAAAGACCCATAAATTTCATGGCTAAAAATAATGCCCAAATAGGTCCCCGTGTTGTCATAACTGTAGTAATCTTTAAAAAAAGGACCCTTTTTGAGTAAAAAGTACCCCGGGACTTAAAGGATAAAATTTTCCAGATTTCTGCAGGTTTGCGGTCCACTATGCGATCGCAGATCAGGTATGCGGACCGCATAGTGGTCGCATACCTGGACAGTTTGTTGTCCATTTTGAGGACAACTATGCGGCCTAGAATGCGATCGCATTTCAGGAATGCGGACCCCATAGTTTTCGCATTCGTGCACCTTGATTTTTGCGGAGGGAGTTATGTGTCGCACTATGCGATCGCATAACAGGTATACGGACCGCATAGTGGTCGCATACCTGGGCAGTCTGCTTTTCTTTTTGGCCCATTTGAGGGCCATTTATGCGACAGGAATGCGGACCGCATAGTAGGAAATGGCCGCATTTCTGTATCGGGACTGTTAAAAATTCTAATTTTATACCCGACCCCCAGTTCATTAAAACACTTACCCCCTTCCATTTTAAAGATTTTTTGAACAAAATAGACAAAGGGAAGAGAGAGTTATAGAGAGAGAGAAAGTCCCAACTTCATCAAAGTGATCCTCCTTCATCATTCAAGCTTGGAACTAATCAAGTAGGACATCATTTTTTCACCATAAAAGGTAAGCTTCTACCCCATCAACCTTAATTTCCAGATTTTTGTTAAAATGAAACATGGTTAGGTGAGTTCATGAAGATGGGGGTAGGAATTTTGCACGCATGTAACCAGCTAGTCATAATCTAGTAAAGGGAAACGGGTTTGGGTAATTATTCACAAAAATGGGGTTAGTAATCTGGAGGGGGGGGGGTCACATAGCATTCAATAAAATGCCTAAATGAGTTCGAGTTATGTTTATGGTTCCTAATTGTAAGTGAAATATGTCACATTGTGAAATAGATTGATGGTGCTAGACGGTCCGGTGATTTGTGATAAAAAAATTAAAGGGGAAATTCCAACTCGAGGTATGTATGGCTAACTTTGATCCTTGTAGAGTCATCATGTTGGTGTCCGAGCACTCGGTGTGAAATTCTTGCTTGAGCATATGTGAATTGATTGCCCTGCTGTGTCGAGGTGTAATACTTCTTTCTTTGAATTTCTTAGTCGATTACCATGTTATATGAGCTTGCGAAAAGGTGATTCTTTGTGCTTATTCTATCATGATCAAAGCTCGTTAAATGTCGAATACATCGTTATGAGAGGATGTGCTGCAAAACGAAAGAAATGATAATGAATCAAAGTGTTGAATGTATCTAAGTGTTAAATGATGTGTAGTAAATAATGGAAAGGAAACAGGGATAAACTAATTGAGCTATATGTTGATGGCATACCGTATATGACTCACTGTTTGATAATGATTTATGTGGCCTTGATTTCATATGGTTACTTGGTTGTTACAAATGAATATCCTTGACGATGAGAATCTTTGTGATTGAATTGTTGGTTGATGTTGCTATTAATTACATTGTTGAACATATCAAAGTGCTAAAGCATGTGTAGCAAATGATGAAAGTAAGTATGGAATGATTTTATTGAGTTAAATGATTGTGGCATCACCATATATGAATCACTGATTGGTAAGGATCATTGTGCCTTGATTTCACATAGTTATTGGTTGATATGAACTTATGTTCTTCATGATGAAGATCCTTGTGATATAATTGTTGGTGGTTGTTTCTATGAGATGTGATTGTACGGTGGGATCGGGTTGCACGCCGCAACAGAATTGTAAGGTGGGATCGGGTTGCACGCTGCAACAGAATCGTAAGGTGGGATCGGGTTGCACGCCGCAACAGAATTGTAAGGTGGGATCGGGTTGCACGCTGCAACAGAATCGTAAGGTGGGATCGGGTTGCACGCCGCAACAGAATTGTAAGGTGGGATCGGGCTGCACGCCACAACAGAAGTGATAAGGTTGTAGTGTGATTGTCAGATGGGATTGGGTTGCACGCCGCAACAGAAGAAATAAGGTTGGAATATGATTGTAAGATGGGATCGGGTTGTGCACCGCAAATGGAAAACAATTGAAATAAGAAACTATGGAAACCCCATTTGTGATTCTCTGTATCTCTGTGCAATATTCGTTTGGGTTTATTTAACTGCCTCATATATGTGTATTGCTTGATTTTACATAGAGTAAAGTTTGTTTATATATACTAGTATTATTCAATGGTACTAACGTCCCTTTTGCCGGGGACGCTACATCAATGTGTCCCGCATCTGGTGTGCCTCAACGTAGCCGCTGGCCTGAGGCGCATCCCATCCCGCTCGGGTACGCTATCGGGATCATCATCATCAAATCGCCTCCTTATAGCCGGATGCGGCGCAGGATGACAGGTATCAGTGGTGCTGTCAGGATCGATATAAGGGGTCGTCGGTCCAGTAGAAGCCTAAATAAGAATATAAAGCTCAGTATAGAAAAGTATATAATAATTCAAAACAATTTAAATTGTATACCATGATCTCGTCGGGCTCCTGAATATAATCATATGTTGTAGCCACGTCAGCATAGCGTGAAGCCTTAAAAAGGAAATTAATAAAGTTATAGAAAATAAATAAGTTATAGTTAAAACAAATTCAAATTCAATACTAATAAACTCATACCTGCAAATGTGATGATGAGCCATAACTCAGTCGGCGCCCACTATGCAAATCTCGGGTCGGTCAATCCTCATCAGCACTAGACGGGCCTGGGAAGTATCTAGCCCAATCCACTCCAGGAATATTCGTGCCTGTGATCAATAATTGACCTGACGGGGTCACCTGCGAAGTCACTAGAGTGAGATGCATCCCAAGGCTGTAAGTCAGCATGTCTGTCTCATGTAGGCCACCTGCCATATCAGCAGCAACATCATCAGCAGGAGCCTCAACGCCCCCTTGATGGGGACCACCTCCTCTCCGGCCACCACCACATCGTCCGGCACCCTCGCCTCGTCGGGCACCACCACCTCGTCGGCCACGACCTCGCTCGTACTGCCCTGGGTCCATATAATCAGGCTCGTGTTCCAAACGCTGATCCTCTCGGGCTCGCTGCAGTGTCCGGAAAGCCACCTCTACAAATCGATGGCTATAATCCTGCATGGCCACAGGATCGCCGACATGATCCTGCATCTGCAGTCCCATCTGATAGACGGTATGTAGTCCAATAGCTTGCACAACGTAACAAATATAAACTACATATATGACACTAAATTACAGCTATATAATTAATAATAACATAAAACATACCAGTGCCTCGTGTCGCCTGACGTACCGACCGTCCGCCGAATGAATGGGGTTCCCGATAAAAAGTCAGGTAACATGGCGGTACCATGACATATATCCTTGAATAGTCACCGCATGAATCCCCGTAGGTAGGGGCGGAATCAACTGATCTCGCATGTCCCAAATATGCATATGCACCGCAAGCCAGGTCATAAATGCGTCATCCGCCCTGGAACGATCATCCCTCTGATAATGTATAGACTCCCATATAGGCGGCCTAGGTATATACTGTGGATGGAAAAACTGACGAAGTACCCGCTCGGAGGCATGATGCTCCACAATATCGAGGCATATGAGCGGGGCAGAAGTGCTCCAAATCGGTCGGCCGAACGAGAAATAATCTGGCAGGATACCGATCAAATCGTCGTTGTATGGCGTCCAGATGAACTATCAAATAAGAACAAAAAACGTGAGTATGCGCAACACTAAGCTAATCTATACCAGGTAAGTTTAGGTACATATTTACCTGTGCGCCCTCCAGCAGATCCAACACATCCCTGCAGAGGGGGAGATTATGATGAGCATCATACTCCCATACAAGTCTACGGCGGAGAACCCACCTCCTGGCTAGAGGGAGAAACGGAGGTGGTACATTAGGAGGCAACTGTGGTAGAGGTGGCTGAAACTGCAGAAACCGCTCCCAGGCCCAAACTAACATACAAAGTTGACGTAAGGTATAAGATTAATTCTAACTAGGTAGAATTGAACTAATGAACATATTATTCGAATATGTTGTCACCTGCAGAAGCGATAGAAAGCCACAAACGTCTCTCTGTGTGCCCATGCAAGCCCAGCACATCTGCCTGTACAAGTAAGCAAGAACAGCACCACCTAAGTTGTATAAGGGTAAGTCATCTAGCGCTCCAACATGATAAAGAAACCGCAGGCTGACTAGGTTCCCCGAAGTGTTCGAGAACAAGACCCCCCAAATATAAGAAGCAACAGCAACCTCGTATATCGGGTAATATCTACCTCCTCCGTCTCATCGGTGATAGTGGGGTGGATTACCTCGAGGTACTGTCTAATAGGGGTCAAACTCATCCGGCTGGCCCCTGACGAGGCAGTATCGTCTTGTGGCCTGAAACCCGTGAGCCTCTGCAGCATATCCAAATAATTCGCCCGCGACATAGATCTCATAAGAATAGGCAGTGAAACGGGCAAGCCATCAGCGGGCAGGCCATATAAAAGCACCACGTCCTGCAGCGTGATGGTGGCCTCGCCAATGGGCAGGTGGAAAGTGTGTGTCTCCGGTCGCCACCGCTCAATCAAACCCGTGATGAAAGCCCAGTCGAGCTGCATCCAACCGATCTGAATAATCCTNAACCTACGTTCTACACCTTTTGTGTGACGGGGGGCCCAAATTTTTTTATTTTTTTTACAGTAACAAGGGGGGACCAGAATAGGAAGAAGTAAAAAAATGGTGGAGAAGAGGATCTAGTGGGGTTGGGGAAGACGAAGCGGATTAAATAAAAGGTATAGCGCGCAAAACAAAAACGCTATATGTATAGCGCACAAAAGCACTGCGCTATACCTGGGCAGGTTTTTTATGTCAGGGTATAACGCACTAATTTTGTGCGCTATACCTTAACGGCAAAAGTTACCGTTAAGGTATAGCGCACAGAATTAGTGCGTTATATATACTTTTGTAACTTTTTTTTTACCACCTATTAATGTTCTTTTTGTCCAAAAGGACATTATTTTAGTTCCGGACTCCTAACTTTTGGGCCTAGGTTGGCTTTGTTTACTTTGTCTGTCTAACCAAAATGATCAATGGCTGCTAGCTACAAAGAATACCAATTTTACCCTCTATAACAGATTTCTGAACTGAGCCAATTTCTTACCTTTTGTGGCATCTTTGGTGTCACAACCAAATTTTCACTATATGTCGTGATGACGCCTAACGTCGCCGCTAGGCTAGCCAACAGTAAACTACTCATTTTATTTTATTTTTTAAAGTGATTGATTTTTATTTAATAAGAGAACGATCAAAGGATGATTGTAGCAATGTAAAGCGTAAAATAACGAAAGAGTAAAATGGTAAATTTAATACTCAAAATCATATAACATCTACTAGGATGTTCCCAAAACCCGGTGTCACAAGTGTATGAGCATTTAGTAGAATATATGAAACTCTCTAAGAACTATTGTCTGAAACAAAATAGACAGAATTGATAAAAACATAACAAGATAATGCGGATATGCCCCCGGACGAACTCCAGATGCACCTGCCTCAGAACCTGCACAATATGTGCAGAAGTGTAGCGTGAGTACATAAACAACATGTACCCGATAAGTATCTAGTATAACCTCGAAGAAATAGTGACGAGGGGTCGACTTCGACACTAACTAGTGGGCAATATACATAATGTACAAGGTTATTTAATAGGCATGAAGCACAACGGCCATAATGGTATAACAGGATGACCATTTATCAAAATAACAATTAAAAGTTCCCAAATATCACATATTAATCAACAAGTAAGGGCTTAACATGTATTATAAATCCTCAAGCCATGACAGGCATATCAATTTAAATCGGACTCCGGATGACAACAAGCACGAGTTATGTCGAGGTCGTACGATCCAATCCAAAATAATCGTGTACATACACTACCGAGGTTGTGTGCCCCGATCCACGGATACATCCCATAATATATATAAGTATTGTCGAGGCCTTCGGCCCAATCCACGGGAATAGGGAAACTATTCGGATTTCGAATTTCATATTTACGACTCCGAGGTAAGCTCATGAAAGGATATAATTCCCGTCAACAAATAAATATTCCGCCAACTTTCTAAGTAATGAAGCTCGATTTAACATAATTTTTAACCAAATTTCACTTACTAATACACGCAATTAAATTAGCAAGTCGAGTCCAAATAGTGCAAGTAATAGCATAATCAAGGCCTATGTCTACCCGGACATAACAAGAATTTCATCTACGCCCGAACTTCATCACTTCATGAGTACATAGCATCCACAATTATTAGCAAATAATAATTTAAATACATACGGGTTTACTTCCCACTTACAAGGTTAGGCAAGAGACTTACCTCGTTCCCAAGTCCATTTTTCGGTCCACAAATCGCTCTAAAAGCCTCAAGTTGGTGCTGAACAATCCGAAACTAGCCAAAGGTTGTACAAACTAATCAATAATTGCTCGAAAGTTCATAATTAACTATAGCGATTACCCAGCTCAATTTGGAAGATTCCTAAAATTCACCCCCGAGCCCATGTGCCCGGATTCCGAAAATCTTCGAAGATAAATATTACCCATGACCTCTCGAACTCAAATATATAATTCATTCCAATTTACATAACCAAATTCACAAGTCTCAATTTTACTTAAACCCTAGGTTCTTCACAAAATCCCACAAGTTTCACTAATTTTTCATGTTTAATTTACCTATAATTCGCCTATTAAACTTAAAAATGGGTAGAGTTTACTTACTATGTGATGTTGAGGACAATCCCCGACAAAAGTGCTCTCAAAATCACCTAAGCCAAGTGAAAGTGTATCAAAAATAGACTAAGTCTCGAATTAAATGCCCTCTACTGCCCAGCGATATCCGTTTCTGCGGCCAAACAGTCGCACTTGCGACCTTGTACCTACGGAAAAATCTATTGCAGGTGCGGTCCTCACCTAGGCCGACTCTCTTCGCTTCTACGGACCAATGCTCGATTATGCGAGCCCCCTTCTACAGAAAAATGGATCGCACCTCCGATCCCACACAAGCCCTTCACATTTCCGCTTCTGCAGAAGAAACCTCACGCTGAGGATGTGCATCTGTGCCCAGGTGTCCGCACCTGTGAACCCAGTCCAGGGCTGTCCACCTCCGCCCGTCTCTCTTCGCTTTTGTGGACCAATGCTCGCTTTTGAGGAAAAATAGATCCCACATGTGATCCCACACAAGCCCCTCACACTTCCGCTTTTGCGGAAGAAACCTCGTGCCTACGGATGCGCTTATATGCCTAGTGTATGCACCTGCGAACCCAGAGCTAGGCTGGACACCTCCGCTTCTGCGATGAAACACGAGCACCTGCATGTCCGCACCTGTGGCCAAACCCTCCGCAGGTGCGAAGACATCAGAACAACAACAACAACTTCAACCAAAATAACTAAGTCCAAAAAATGATCTGATTTTCACTCGGGGCCCTCGGGACCCTGTCCGAATATACCAACAGGTTTCAAAACACACAACAAACCTACTCGAGGCCAAAAACCATATCAAACAACATCGATTCTACGAATCGCAACCCAATTCAAGCCTATTGAAACTATGAACATCTGACATCCAAAACTAACACTAAATCATACCAAAACAACTCCGATTGACCTTAAATTTTGCTCACAAGTCATAAATGACACAACGGACCTACTACCAGGCTCGGAATCCCAAACGGACCTCGATAAAACCAAAGTCTACTCTAAACCAAATTTAAAGAACTAGAAAACCTTCAATAAACCAACTTTCAACATCAAGCGCCGAAATACTCCCGGATAGCCCGAAACCTGATCCGAGCACACGCCCAAGTCCAAAATCATCATACAAATGCATTGGAACCATCAAATCTTGGTTCTGAGGTTGTTTACTCAAAAATTTGACTCAAGTCAAACTTGACCATCATAGGCCACTATTAAGGAACTATGTGTTCCTATTTCAACCGAACCCTTCCAAAACTAAACCAACCATCCCCGCAAGTCATAAAATAGTAAAAGCACATGCGGAAAGTCTTAAGTAGGGGAATGGAGATCTAGAAATCAAAACGACCGATCGAGTCGTTACATTCTCCACCTCTGAATTAAACGCTCATCCTCGAACGGGTCTAGAATCATACCTGGAGTGCTGAATAAATGTAGATATCTACTCCGCATGTTCTCCTCGGTCTCCCAAGTCGCTTCCTCGACTGGTTGACCCCTCCACTGGACCTTTACCACATAAATCTCCTTGGACCTCAAATGACAAACTTGTCTGTCAATAATAGCAACTAGGTCCTCCTCATAACCCAAGCTCTCATCTAGTTGAACCATGTTGTAATCTAATATATGCGACCTGCAAGCGTGGTACTTCCGGAGCATAGACACATGGAATACTGGATGAACTCCCAATAGACTAGGAGGCAAAGAAATATCATATGCAACCTCCCCAACTAGCCTCAACACCTCGAATGGGCCAATAAACCTTGGGCTCAGCTTGCCCTTCTTCCCGAACCTCATGATACCCTTCATCGGCAAGACTTTCAAGAGAACATTCTCGCCCACCATAAATGATAAATCACGTGCCTTCTGGTCCACATAACTCTTCTGTTTGGAATTTCCTGTGCGAAGTCACTCCTGAATCAATGTTACCTTCTCCAAGGCATCCTTCACTAGATCAATGCCATATAACCTAGCCTCGCCGGGCTCAAACCATCCAACGTGCGAACGACATCGCCGACCATATAAAGCCTAAAATGGAGCCATATCGATGATGGACTAATAATTGTTGTTATAAACAAAGCCGTCCAAAGCAATAATCGATCCCACTACCCTCCGAAATCAATCACACACGCCTTGAGCATATCCCCCAGAATCTGAATCGTCTGCTCCAAATTCCCATTGGTCTGCGTATGAAAGGTTGTGTTGAACTCTACCCGGGTGCCCAAATCACTCTGTACTGCTCTCCAAAAATGCGAAGTGAACTAGGGGCCTCTATCTGAAATGATGGAAACGGGCACACCATGCAACCGGACAATCTCCTGGATGTAAATCTAGGCCAATCTCTCTGAATAGTAGGCCACCTGGACTCTAGTGCTCATACTTTACTTGTTGGCTATTTAGGAATCTCGCTACATACTCAACTATGTCCTTTTTCATTCGCCGCCACCAATAATGTTTCCTCAGGTCGCGATACATCTTCGTAGAACTAGGATGAATAGAATATCGAGAATTGTGTGCCTCCTCTAGAATATTCTCCCTCACACCATCAACATTAGGAACATATAAGTGACCCCTGTAGTAGCAGAACACCATCCTCGCTGATAGTAACCTCCTTGGAACCATCCCGTAGTACTATCTCTCTAAGAACCAGAAGATGCAGATCATCATTTTGATGAGCCTTGATCCGCTCAAATAATAAAGACGGAGCCACAACACATGCAAGAACTCGATTGTGCTCTAAAATATCCAAACTCACAAGTCTGTTAGCTAAGGATTGAATGTCCAAGGCCAATGGCATTTCCTCTGGTGAAATAAATTCCAAACTACCCATACTCTCGCTCTTTCTACTTAAGGCATCTGTAAACTATATTCGCCTTGCTCGGATGGTAATATCATAGTCCTTCAGTAACTCGAGCCACCTGCACTGCCTCAAATTAAGATTCATCTGCTTAAACAAATGTTGCAAGCTACGGTGATCGGTGTAAACTTCACAAGACACCCTATAAAATATAATGCCTCCAGATCTTGAGAGCATGAACTATCGTGTCCAACTCCAAATCACGTACGGGATAATTCTTCTCGTGGGGCTTCAGCTGACGTGAAGCATATACGATAACTCGCCCCTCCTACATCAATACATAACCCAAGCCAACGCATGAAGCGCCACAATACACGGTATACATCCCTGAACTGGAAGGCAACACTAAAATAAGTGTTGTAGTCAAGCTGTCTTAAGCTTCTGAAAGCTCGCTTTGCAATCAGCAGAACATCGGAACGGAGCACCCTTCTTGGTCAATCTAGTCAAAGGTGCTGCAATAGATGAGAATTCCTCCACAAACTGACGATAATAACCTGCTAACCTTAAAAAACTTCTGATCTCGATCGATGTGGTAGGACAAGGCCAACTCTGGACTGCCTCGATCTTCCTAGGGTCCACCTTAATACCCTCACCTGATACAACATGCTCCAGAATGCCATAGAATCTAACCAGAACTTGCACTTAGAGAACTTAGCATATAGCTTCTATTCCCGCAAGGTCTGAACCACAAATCCCAAATGCTACTCGTGCTCCTCCATACTACACGAGTAGATAAATATGGCATCAATGGAGACAATGACGAATAAGTCAAGATATGGCCTGAACACCCAATTCATCAAATTCATAAACGCCGTTGGGGCGTTGGTCATGGCCGAAATACATCACTAGAAACTCATAATGGCCATACCTAGTTCGGAAAGCCGTCTTCGGAACATCCAAAGCACGAATCTTCAGCTGATGATACCCAGATCTCAAGTCGATATTAGATAACACTGCAACTGGTCGAAGAAATTATCAATACGCGGAAACGGGTTCTTGTTCTTAATGGTAACTTTGTTCAACTGACGGTAATCAATGCATATCTGCATAGTCCCATCCTTTTTCTTTACAAATAACACTGGTGCACCCCAAGGCGACGCACTCGGCTTGACGAACCCTTTTGCTAGCAAGTCCTCAAGCTGCTCCTTCGGAGCCATGAGGTACAGTGTAATAGATATAGGTTGGGTACCTGTACCAAATCAATACATAAATCGATATCACAATTTGGTAGCATCCCCTCCACTCCAATCTAGGCAACTCCGGCATTGCCAAGGTAACAATGTTGGCATGGAAACCAAGAATGGAATGATACGGAGACAATCCGTCCATGCTTAGGATGACCTCAAAGTCGGTCATCTAGAGCAATATAAGATCCGCCCTGGTCTCATAACCACATAAAGTCACAATGCAAGACAGGTAGACCTGATCCACAACAACAGATTCGTCCACGGGCGTAGACACATATATAGGAGCACCCAAGGACTCATGAGATACATTTAGATAATGAGTGAATAGACAAGAAACATATGAATATGTAGACCCTGGATTGAATAATAGTGAAGTATCCTTACCGCAAACAGAAACAATACATATGATCACGGCATCTGAGGCCACTGCATCTGGTCTGGCTGGAAAGGCATAGAACCTATCTGGAGTGCCATCTATCTTGCCTCCACGACTAGGGCGACCCCTACACACCTGCCCTCCGCCTCTAGCAGGATGGACGACCGTGCGGTAATCATGGGATGATGGCCCTGCTGCATTGCCTGCCAAAACCTGGGGCAAGATCTCCTCATGTGACCAAGCTCCCCACCATCATAGAAACCTCTCGATGCGGAAGATGACTGGCCCTACGGACCTGAATACCAGCTGAAAGGGACCTAAACAGTTGGTGGACGATAGGAGCTCTCTGGAATGGCACTGAAATAGCGTAGCACAGCTGCACCCCGAGAAGGCAGTGGTGCTGAATAAGTAGTTCTGTTGGACTGGCCCCTCACGAACTGACCTCTGCCCCTAAACGGAACACCGCTGAATCCTGTAGAATGACGAGGCCTCTTTTCCCTGATTGTATACAATCGGCTCTGGGTGCATATACCCTCAACCCGCCGAGTTATCTCCACAACCTGCTTGTAAGGAGTCCCTATCTCCACCGCTCGGGCTATAGTAACCTGAATACCATAATGCAAGCCCGTAATAAACCTCTATACTCTCTCTCTCTCTCTGCATCGGTGGGGAGTATCCTAAGTGCATAGTGGGACAACTCAGATAATCTCACCTCATAATCGGTCACAAACATCTGACCCTGCTGGAGTCGCTCGATATGACCCTATAGCTCTACCCTCTGAGAGGGTGGAAAATATATTTAAAGAAAGAGACGTGTGAACTGATCCCAAGTCAAGGGAGGTGAGTCTGCTGGCCTGTTAAGAAGATATGACTGCCACCATTTACGGGCTCTACCCTCCAACTGAAATGTGGTGAAGTCCACCCCGTTGGGCTCCAATACTCTCATGTTGTGCAGCATGTCCCTGCAATGGTCGATAATCCTATGGTTCCTCATGTCGCTCACCACCAAAGGCAGGAGGATATAGTCTGATCCATCTATCCAACAGGTTATACAGCCCGACAATCGCATTTGGTCTGGGCTGTAGTACAGTCGCTGCAACTGGCTGGGCTCCGCTCATAGGTAATGCACCTGGGGTCTGATATACGGTAGCAGCGTGCCCTGAAGCCTGAGCTCTAGGGGTTTGTACTCCCCCTCCCGCCTGAGATGTGGTTGGGTCCGCTGGAAATAAACCAGCCTGCATCATAGAATCCATGAACCGGAACATACAGCCCATGACCTCCTCAAATCCCGGTGGGGACATGAAATCTATTGAGGCCTGCTCAGCTGCAGGCACCTCACCATACTCCTCAATGATAGGATACCTCACTAGATCCACTGGTGCTATGACGTGAGAAACTCTAGGACGCCCTCGTCCTCTAGCAGGAGCTGGATCTCTCCCCTGCATGTGCCTTGGACTCTAGCAACAAGGGGAACAGTTTCTCCACCGACGAGTACATGTACCACACGCGTTCTCACCATCTTTGAGAGAATAAGAGAAAGATACTTAGCACAACATCAATTGCACGATAGGAAATGAAGAAAGAGAAGTTTCCTATCACCCTATAGCCTCTCGAAGATAATTACAGACGTCTCTGCATTATTCCGCAAGAGTCTATTAGGCTTACTCATGACTTGTGAGACCTATGTGAACCTAGAGCTCTAATACCAAGCTGTCAAACCCAAATTCCACTATAGGCCGTGATGGCGCCCAACGTCGCTACTAGGCAAGCCAATAGTGAACTTCCCATTTAATTTCTCATTTTAATATTTTTTTAAAAATAATTGATTTTATTTAATAAGATAACGATGGAGGGATGATTGTAATATTGTAAAGCGTAAAATGACGATCGAGTAAAATAGTAAATTTAATACTTAAAACCATATAATATCTACTAGGATATTCTCAAAACGCGGCGTCACAAGTGTATGAGCATCTAGTAGAATATACAAAACTCTCTAAGAACTAATTTCTAAACCAAAATACACAGAAATGATAAAAACATAACTAAAGGCTCTAGGTGCTGCAGAATGGAGCATGGGAAAGCAGCTCACCACTAAGCCTCAGGGTAATGCGAATACGCGCCCGGACGGACTCTAGATGCACCTGCCTCAGAACCTGCACAATATGTGCAGAAGTGTAGCGTGAGTACATAAACAACATGTACCTAGTAAGTATCTAGTCTAACCTCGAAGAATTAGTGACGAGGGGTCGACTTCGACACTTACTAGTGGGCAAACAAGGTTATTTAATAGGCATGAAGTACAACAACCATAATGGTATAAGAGGCAATAACTAAATGACCATTTATCAAAATAACAATTAAAAGTCCCCAAATATCACATATTAATCTCAACAATTAAGGTCTTAACATATATTATAAATCCTCAAGTCATAACAGACATATCAAGTGAAATCGGACTCCGAGTGACAACACGCACGAGTTATCCCGAGGTCGTACGACCCGATCCATGGATGCATCCCATTATATATATATATATATATATATATATATATATATATATATATATATATATATATATATATATATATATATATATATATATATATATATATATATATA